>CAIGRS010073702.1:0-13441 GCA_903798395.1 Fraxinus floribunda | reverse complement strand
AAATAAATAAAAAATAAATGGGCCTCGATTTCACCCTTTCCACTTTAACCAGGTATGAGTATGGGGTAAGGTAATAAAAATACTCGACGGGATGGGGGTGGGATTGGCCAACCCGACACATATCCGCCCCGTTGCCATCCCTAATTTTATCTATGAAATCGAGTGTTCAGTTTGGACTTTAAGAAAGGAAAATTAGAATGCACTTTATCTCTTATTTAATATTTACTGTTTTTCACTTAAGGTGTATGAACCTGCTTAGTCGAGATCATATCATATTTATTTCCTTGCGAAGCATATATTGCATGTTTCTTAGTGTCTTTTTGTCTCCATTTTATCGTCCAATTAGAAAAAAAGAATTATTTTTTTTAAAGATTATTGAATTTAGTACCTGTTTGGAATGATGACATCTTTTAATAGAAAACTCGATTTTTTTTTTCATTTTTATGAACCTTAACATATTTGTTATGATATAGAATCTTCTGAACAACAATAATAAAAAGATTTAATTGAATAGAGCAAATTTATGGGTTCGTATCTAAAGAGTGAACCTTGTTGGAGCTTTCTAAATAAACGGTAATGAATTAGAATTTTGGCACCTTGACTTCATGAGTGGATGGAAACATTTCCATTTGTCATTCGAGAAGTAAATTGCTAGACTCCAGTTAACTAAACCTCCACTTATCTTCATGCATACGTTATATCGCTAAATGTATAAATGTGTTATCTTATTTGTCCTTACGTTAACATGATATTTGATTTTTATGTTTTATGTCATTAATATTTATCATTACATATTTATATATTAACGCATTCATAAGCATACAAGAAGTTTCAAGAAATAAAAGTTTTCAAATGTCAAGGAGTCAATGATTGTTTTTAAAGATATGTATTCCGAATGTTTTATTACGATATATATGTCTATGTCATGAAAGGTGTGAGTGGGAAATGGGCGTGGGGCGGGGGGGGGGGGACCAGCACACCTGACCAATGTTCAATGATAATGTTAATGTTAACTGCTTTGTAATACTACTGGTAGAATTTGACCGGGTTCCAAATAATAATTGCCCACTACATTCTGATTGGCTAGGTGATACACCAAATGAGCTCACAATGTCAAAGTTACATTTTTTATTTTAAGGGAAATGAAAGAAAGGGAATATATATTAAAGTAATTCATACGCACATCATAAACATGCATCATATGCATGATGTTTGCTTACTGGGTGTTAGTTCATTCTATGTCATATCTCCCTATTCTTAGATGATGAAGACAAGATGATTCGAGATGACGACTTGTGGTGACAAGAACTCGGTATTATTACATTTAAATAATAAATTTGTTTTGTAAATAAAGTTACGTGTAATTTAAGTTGAGTTCATGAATGAAGTCAATGATGTTCATTATATTAAAGGAAATCTTAATCGCTTCTGAGTTATGATTTTAAGAAAATATTAAATGATAATACTTCCACATCTAGGTATCTAGATTTTGGGGTGTTACAAACTACTTGTTTAAATTAATTGAGGCTTAAAGATAAAAATATGCCTAAAAAGTTGGGAACGTAAATGTTAAAATGAGCGAAATTGGTGACATTTAAAATGTAATGTAGTTAACAAAATATGTGGTGTGAATCTAATTACTCTTATTAAATATTATATCATTCAGTCATGCAAAATGACTTTAATGCTCTTTTATTAAACTATTTTCTATTATAGATTTAAGGAAGAATAAAATGTCCCAATGAACTAGAAATTCATTATTTTGTTTGTGTTGACGATATATAGATGGCACGATATTAATGCTAAAAGTAAGAGTGTCTAAATGAATTAGAAATTATCATCAACTTTGTTTAATTTGACGAGAATATTCTTCAAGATAAATTGAAATTTCCATAAAAAGGAAAGAAGAAAATTTTGGTAACATTTTTGAAGAGAGAATATTATATTTCCCAGAATTTAAAAAAAATAAAAACTAGTGAATATAATTCATTTTCTCATCCTAAAAAGTCTTGGGGTGAAAATCCTTTACTAGTTAGACCTATAGTTCCAAATCTACTTGTAAATGTGCTCTTAGGTCTATGTTCAATTTCTTTTTGCAAATAGGTCCCAATCCTCACTTATAGTAGCTAGTAGGTTCCTAAGGGTCAGACATTACCCTTCCAATTGAAAGAGGTGATTCATGATAAGTGCGTTTTACACACAAAAATGCGGATAATTGTTAATTAATATGTGGAATATAGCTTAATTTAATATAATTTGTGTTGTACAAGACAACAACGTTGAATATGGAGGAAGTTAGGAGAAAAATGGTAAAAGGACTAAAACACAAG
The DNA here is from genome assembly GCA_903798395.1 of Fraxinus floribunda. Lineage (NCBI taxonomy): Eukaryota > Viridiplantae > Streptophyta > Magnoliopsida > Lamiales > Oleaceae > Fraxinus > Fraxinus floribunda. The sequence goes on along the minus strand of CAIGRS010073702.1, from coordinate 11,111 downwards.
AAAATTGAAGTTTAGGGACCAATGTACAAATAATCGAAAGATGACCTGGAAGAGGAATTGAAAATGTGAAGATGTTGAAGACCAATTGAGCATTGGAATGACACATTTGAGGATGTTTGAGGAAGAAGACGAGGTAAAATAGGCCAGCATTGGTAAAACTAAAGTTGAGGACCAAAATGCAAGAATCTGTAAATTGCTATTACTAATAGTAGACTTTTTGGGCGAGAGTTCTGGTTTCCTTTTTCGAGTCAAATACCTATGGAAACAAATCTTGTGATGGTATTTAAATTCGAGAACCGTCCAGAACGCGGGGGAGAACATTGAACAAGGGTTTTTAAGCAAAGAAAATAGGCAAGAAAGAGAAGAACAACACCACGACGCGAATATTTAATTCAATAATCAAATTGATGATGTCGTTCTTCATCGATTTTTCTTAATTTCTTTGTTCTAGGCTAAATTATTCTTGTTCTAGGGTTAGATGAACTGTGTAATATGATTTTTAATTCTTAGTATTACATTCTTGACAATCGAAAACATGTTTTGGGATATTTGAATGATTTGTATGAATCTCTTTTTTCTATAATTATTGTATACGTAATTGTGAGTTTGATGACTTGTTTCATGCATTCGAAAGAAGGGGAATAGGTTCGACGTGGTATAGATCATCATAGGGTCCGATAAATGATAGAAATATACCGTTATGCCCTATGTGAATCTATAGTGCTCACATAAATGCGTACATTTTTGTATGTTTGCATCTGTCATAGAAATATAGTCGGGTCAAATATTGAAATAAGTTTAACTTTACTCGAGAGAGACTATTAAATAATTTAAGAGCATTGATTCTTCAATTTTTCAATCTTGTGTTAGGGTGTAGAACTAGGTTTAAAGAAAACTTTTACATGGGGATTCGTGATCACTACATTCATTTTATATTAGAAAAAAACTTCAACTTGCATTCGACCTAAATCTCATCAGTCTAGTTAAAAGCATTCACAATAGCATCCACATCATTAATTTAGTTAAAAACTCATCAGAACAAACATTCTCATTCTTATTATTTCAGTTAAGGTCACGGTCACAGTAATTAGAATTAGAACTAATCAATCCTTGTGGGACGATATTCAGATTCAAAAATTTCACTTTATTACTTGTAACGAACCGTACACTTGTGTTAATTTTAATTAGACATATTTTCGTGAACAAGTTTTTGACGCCGCTGGCGAGGATTGAATTTAGTTTAATTCTATTTATGTTGACACTAATTCAAATATTAGTTTATTTTTACTTGTTTGTGTTTTAGTTAGTAATTTTTCTTTCTTTTTAGCATTAATCTAAGTAACACTTTTGATTCTTTTTCAAGTATTGTATTCGAAGGTTGCTAGACGGTGACTTGATTCCAGCTAATCCAGAAATCGAATGCAGCTTCCATCGTAGGCAAAGAGAAGCAAGAGTAGTATGAAAAATGGCTAACGCGATAAACCAATAGTTGGTTCAAGTCAATGAAGAGGAAATTATTGATGAAGAAAACATGTTGGTTGGAGATTTCATGACATCGCAAATCATTCAGAGTCAATTCAACATCGTCTACCCTCCGTTTGGGTAGCCTAACTTCCAGTTGAAGACCAACATCATACATCTATTTTAAATGGACATCAGTTTTATGGCAGAGCCGAAGAAAACCCACATACACACGTCTCTTGCTTCTTGGAGATGTGTCAACACTTTATATATCAGGGTATCTCAGATAATCGCTGTCGAGCACTGAATTTAGTTTAATTTTATTTATTTTGATACTAATTCGAACATTAGTTTTATCTTTACTTATTTTTGTTTTAGTTAGTAATTTTTATTTTTATTAATTTACCTAAATGCTACTTTTGATTCCTTTTCAGGTCTTGTATGCGAAGGTCGCTTGATGGTGGCTTGATTCTAGCTGATCTAGAAATTGAACGCACTTTCCATCGTAAGCAAAGAGAAGCAAGAGTAGTATGATAAATGACTGATGCGCAAAACGAACAAGTGGTCCAAGTCAACGAAGGGGAAATTATTGATGAGAGAAACATGCAAGTTCGGGACTTCATGACACTGCAAATCATTCAGAGTCAATCCAGCATAGTCTACCCTCTGTTTGGGCAGGCTAACTTCTAATTGAAGTACAACGTCATATATCTATTCCAGAATGGACATGGATTTTATGGCAGAGCCGAAGAAAACCCACATACACACGTCTCTCGATTCTTGGAGATGTGTCACACTTCAAATATTAGGGTATCTCAGATTATGTGTGTTCCTACATACACTACGTGATAAAGCACTGGAGTGGTTGGATTCTCGACCTATTGCCAACATCAGCACATGGAACAACTTAGCTCAGAAATTCTGTACAAAGTTCTTTCCACCGACCAAAATTGCAAAATTGAACCACGACATCTCAGTTTTTCGTCAAAGTGAATAACAATCATTTGATGAAGCTTAGAATCGTTTCAAAAATATGCTAAGGAAGTTTCCTCATCACAGTATTAGCAAAGGACTCTATGTCCAATATTTTTATGCAAGATTGTTTCCATCATTCAAAAGCATGTTGGATTCTTCGTCAAATGGTTCAGCAATGTGGGCTTCTAAACGGGTGGTTCAAAGGAAGGTGCCGGTGTTTACAAGGTAGATGCTTACTCAGTTGACAGCAAAAATAGACTCATTATTCCATAAGGATGAGAGCATGTCACAGACATGTAATGTTGCATAAACCAAAAAGCCAAGCTGTGAGGAGTGTGGAGCAAATCACAACACAACAAGTGCCCAATTTTGGCTACAATGAGGTCAACATCAACAAATAAATCCACATTCAGAAATCTACAACCCAGGATGGAGGAAGCATCTTAACTTTCCTTGGGATGGTTAGAATCAAAATAGGCCACAGGGTCAGTTTCAGCAGCCAGAAAAGAAGTTGCAGCTGGAAGAGATGTTCGATAAATTCATGGAGAAAATAAATCAGTACATGGAAGCCAACAATCAGTTTATGCGAAAAACTGAATCAACTCTCCAAGATCAGAGTGCTGCTATTAAAAACATGGAGACTTAGATGGGGCAGATGTCACTATCTATGAATGGTAGAGCACCAAATTCACTACCCACAATACAGAGATCAACCCAAAGGAATACGCCAAAGCAATAACAACCAGAAGCAGGGTGCAATTGTCGAAAATTCATGTCAAAAGACCTACTGCAAGTAAGGAGAACCTTCTTTGAGTAAGAAGCAGGTGGAACGGACAGAACAGACACCTGAAGCACCTGTAAAGGAGAATTCAGAAACACCAAAGGTTCAGGAGAAGAATTCTATCAATCCCTACAAGCCTCCTATACCATTTCCTAAGAGATTGAAATAGCACCAGATAGATCAACAATACAAGAAATTCCTAGAGGTCTTCAAGAAACTACACATCAACATTCTGTTCACCGATGCTCTTATTCAGATGTCTAGCTACGCTAAATTTTTAAAAGACATTCTATCTAACAAACGCAACCTAGAGGCGTATGAGACGATAATGTTAACTGTTGAATGCAGCGCAAGAATCCACAAAATGCTACCTCCAAAACTTAAAGACCTATGGGGTTTTATTGTACCTTGCACTAATGGAAATTGTCATTTTGATAAAACTTTATATAATTCAGGTGAAACTATTAATTTGATGCTACTTTCTATTTTTAGGAAACTCGATTTGGAAGAGGCTAAAGCAACATCAGTGACTCTACAGCTGGCTGATTGATTCTTTACCCACCCAAGGGGGATTATAGAAGATGTGATGATTAAAGTGGATAAATTCATCTTCCCAACGGATTCCTTATACTAGACATGGAGGAAGACAATGATGTACCACTTATACTGAGAAGACCATTCTTAGCCATTGGGAGAGCACTTACCAACGTACAGAAGGGTCAGTTGATTTTAAGGATCGGGAGGAGCAAGTTACTTTTAATGTCTTCAAGACCATGAAACTTCCCACTGAGTCAGATAGTTGTTTCCAGATTGATGTAATTGAAAAAATGGTCCAAGACACAATTCTACTACACAACTCGTCCAACGCTTATGAAGCATGCATCGCACATTCCCAATCAACTCACTTTGATTCTCTTGAGATTGAGACATGTGCGAGATTTTTAGAAACTAACCCACCATACAAATGGAAATGTCAGTTTGAGGAATTTGGAATTGGCCCTACAAGGCCACTACCATCTGTTCAACAATTATGGATCAGTCCAGTCGAGGTGGTGTCTAAAAAGGATGGTATTACTGTGGTCCAGAATGAGAAGAATGAGTTAATTTCCACGCAAACTGTTACCGACTGGCGAGTGTGCATTGATTACGGAAAACTTAATGTTGCTACTAGGAAGAATCACTCTCCCCTTCCATTCATTGATCATATGCTAAAACTGTTGGTAGGTCATTCACATTACTATTTACTTGACGGATACTTTGGATACAATCAGATCCTAGTAGTACCCGATGATTAGGAAAAGACCACATTCACTTGCCCATATTGTACATTCGCTTACCGGAGAATGTCATTCGGTTTGTATAATGTCCTGCTACTTTTCAGCATTGGATAATAGCGATTTTGTCTGACAGGTGGAGAAATTCAAATAAATTTTGATGGATGACTTCTTGGTGTTTGGATCGTCGTTTGATGATTGTTTGGAGCACCTGGGTTTGGTAGAGACCAACTTGGTATTTAACCAGAAAAAATGCCACTTCATTGTTCAGGAGGGCATTGTGTTAGGACATCGCATTTCAGCTAAAGGGATAGAGGTAGACAAAGCGAAAATTCGGGTTATTGAGAAATTACCATCGTAGTATTCTCAGGCATGCTGAGTTTTATAGACGGTTCATTAAGGATTTCTCGAAGATCATAAAGCCTATGTGTAACCTACTGGTTAAGGATCTCACATTTAACTTCTCTGAAGAGTATCTTATGGCTTTCAACACGTTAAAGGAGAAGCTAACTTCAGCACTAGTGATTATCGCACTAGATTGGAGTTTTCCATTTGAATTAATGTGTGATACTAGTGATTATGTGATGGGGACGGTTTTGGGACAGTGGAAGAATAAGATATTTCACGTGATATACTACGCAAGCAAAACATTGACTAACGCCCAGCTAAATTATACCACTACGGAGAAAGAACTGTTAGCGTTGGTATATGCCTTTGACAAATTTCTGTCATATCTTGTAGGGTCAAAGGTCATCATTTACACTGATCATGCTTCCTTGAAGTACTTGCTTACAAAGAAGGATGCCAAAACTAAGACTTATCCGTTGGGTGTTACTTCTACAAGAATTTGATCTGGAGATAAGGGACACAAAGGGCAGCGAAAATATGGTAGCAGACTATTTATCTCGACTGGAGCTAGGGAAGCAGAATGATTCCATTGACATTAATGAATTTTTTCCGGATGAGCTGATGTTCAGCATAGTATCTTGGTGTGCAGACATCGTAAATTACTTGGCCAAGTCTATCACACCACTAGACTATTCGAGTCATCAAAGGAAGAAGTTTTTCGCTGACTTGAAGTGTTATTTTTGGAAGGATCTCATTTTGTATAGACGATGAGCAGATCAGATTATTCTAAGATGTGTGCCTGAGGAAAAACCCCTTAAAATATTGGAGCAATGTCACTCATCTGCATACACGGTCATTTTAGGGCATCCAAAACAGCAGCCAAAATTCTGCAATTTGGGTTCTATTGACCTTCCATATTCCAGGATGCTTTTGAATTTGTGAAACTGTGTGATAGGTGTTAACGCACTGGTAATAGCTCAAGACGGAACGAAATGCCACTAAATAGAATCCTTGAGGTGAAACTGGAGAATTGACTTCATGGGACCACTCCCAGCTCATTTTCAAATCAACACATACTGGTTACTGTTGACTATATCTCCAAATGGGTAGAAGCAGTAGCACTGCCAACCAACGATGCGAAAGTGGTGATTAGGTTTCTAAAGAAGTATATTTTCACCCGTTATAGCACTCATCGGGCTATAATCAGTGATGGGGAAAATCACTTGTGCAATCGTCAATTTGAGTTATTGTTGGCTAAATATAGAGTCAATCATTGTGTAGCAACTCCATATCATCCTCTAACCAGTGGCCAAGTTGAAATCTCTAACAGGGAGTTGAGTTGGAGTACCGAGCATACTTGGCAGTCAAGAATTTAAACTTTGATTTGAAGGCAGCTGGTGAAAAGAGAATGCTGCAACTAGATGAGATAGATGAATTCCAACTGTAGGCATATGAGAATGCAAAACTATATAAAAAAACGCACCAAAAAGTGGCATGATATGAATATTCAGAGATAAAAGTTTATGGTAGGACAACAAGTCATGTTATACAACTCGAGAGTCAAGCTTTTCCTTGAGGAGTTGAGGTCAAGATGGTCCAGACCATATATAGTCAATAAAGTGTTTCCATACGGAGCAGTCGAAATCACTCATGATAGCAAGAGAACATTTAAGGTATTCGAACAGCGATTGAAACCTTATTGGAGCAGTGACTTTCCAAAAGAAAAGTCCATCGTCTATCTCAGCAAATCAGAGTGAATCAACCGAAGTACGGTCGAGCTATAGACTATAAACTAGCGCTGATTGGGAGGCAATCCAACATATTCTTTCCTTTTATTTATTTCACTTTATGCATTAGATTAAATTTTTTTTAAGTTTTAGAACATTTTTAGGCATTTTAGGATCTTCATCATCCCTAGAGTTCACTAAGAGTCTAAGCATGGTCCAAATTGGTTTTAAATATGTTCTGCAGAGTTTGGGGGTGTTGGAATGATATTTCATTGATTCGGTGCAAAAGTCATGCATTCCGATGCAAAATGGTCAAAATTGTGATTTTCGTGCACACCTAGTGGTTTAAAATGTGTTTTGACAAGTTGTAGAGGGCATTGGAATGCGATTTTGCAATGTAGGTTGAAAATTGAGTTTTTGGTGAAAATGGACCACAAACGAGTTTTCGAAGAGTTAAGCATGTTTTTAAAAATTCTCCACATCTCATACATTGTTAATTACATGCATTTGAGCTTGTTGGCATGAAAATCGAGGTCTCGAGGGTGGCAAATGATGTAATGTATTAAATATTGAATTATGCCAGAAAATCACTCTCTGGAAGTCTATACAACCGCATAGACCATTAGGGAATGCGATCGCAAGCATATGTACAGGGCCAAAATTTGCCCTGCCGACTTGTTCTATGCAACCACATGACTTTGTTCTATGCGGTCGCATAGAACACCTCCAACCCTTTATACTTTGAAAACACACGCACACAGCCACACTTTTCCCATTCACTCACACACAAGATCTCACACAAACACACACACACCTACGAACACAACACCATTCAAATAACCCCCCATACACGACATACCCACACAACACATCACTCACACTCCCTAGTCTCCATTCTTCTTCAATATCAAAAATCGTATCAAGTCATGTCACTATTTTCGTTTTTTAAGTACATTTTTCATGGTTGTTTTGGAGGAATTGGATGATTGAGATGGAGTATGGGATCTAGCTAGATATATGTTGTGTTTATTAGCTAAATTGAAAAAAAAAAAGTTTATGGTTTGGTTCATAACCCAGATTTTGAATTTTCCATGAAAAAATGGAGCGCGTGAAACGTGTGTGATGAAATGCTTGTGTGAATTTTTGTGTGGAATTAGGTTTCATCTCAGTCTAGACTTTGTTGATATACATTGTAAATTGCATTTTGTGTTGGGATGCCTTGTCAAATGTCATGGTACATATCAAAATCAAAAGGGAAAGCACATAGGCACAACATGCCTAAGCACACGGCGCTACACGTCTCTCAATTCGTCCCTCTGTTTCCTCACCCAAATGATGTCCATTTGACTTCTATTTTTAGTATATGTTAGACTAGTATACCTCTGTCATATGCTCGGAGGTTTCTTGGGAAAATTTTGATTTTCCTTGTTAGCGTCTGGAGACGAAATTGTTTGCTCGAACACGGTCTTACTTGCACAACTTTCATTATTTGACTTGATTTTTGGTTTGTTCACTAAATGTTACATTTGTGTCTTATAATACCCTTATTTACCTACACATTTCATCGAGCATGACCTCGTTACATCGTCTTAGATGTTGTGGTTGATTACATGACACCTTTATTTACGCACGTAGTTTGCATGCTTCAACATACGTTTAGACCTTGATGCTCATTTTTATACACTATCTTCATGTAATATAGAATCCATTTATGCTTCACATGTGACTTACACGTTTCAATTTTCTTTGTGTTGTAGAACACATCCTAAACACACTTCTAAAGGAAAAGAGAAAGTAGCAAGCACCTCGAGCACTGCACGCACTCGAGGAACTGAAAGGGGGCATACGACTATTTATCAATCAAGAGGCCATCACTTGTTACTTAGATATCATTGGCCATTGGGCCCTGCTTCCTGAGAGACGGTCCGATTGGAGGGTTTTCCCGATTTCAAGATATTTACCTTGGTCCTTGGTCCATAACTGTGATTGGGAAAAGGTCATAGAACGACCTCATCTAGTATACGAGGGACTAGTTCGCGAGTTCTATGCCAACTTCAACATGGACATCGCCACCCTTAGGTCCGAACATCGACATCAGACATGGGTGCGGGATAAATGGATTATGTTTACACCTGAGGTCATTCATGACTACTATAAGTTGACATGGGATAACGTTACTCCTATTCTCGATGATTTCCATTGGAGTATGGTAGGGAGAGTTCTACTTGGGTGAGAGGATGCTTGGCCGTTACATAATTCTGCGTAACATCAGATTGAGCTTACACCATCGATAGCCATTCTACGGTTGTTCATTTGCCACGACATCGAGCCCACCTCACATAGGACTATATTTACTGATCCAATGGCACTATATCACTTGGTGTGAGGAAAAATGATTGATTTAGCAACCTTTATTCATGATCAGATTCACTCGCAGGGTGTTTGGGGAGATCGACATCGTTCTCTGGTTTTTTCGACTCTCATCAGTAACATATACAAGTGGGCCGGTGTTACTATCCCATCCGGGGAGCTTCCTGAGAAACCCAGTCCATTCATTAAACAGACTACCTTGGAGGCTCAGGATCGAGTTAGGACGAAGCACAGAAAGAAAGCAAAAGAGGGCACGATTGAGGCAACAGTAGGCTATACATGATCAGGGGACAAAGAACGCTGAGATACCAGAGGCACCACCACAGTCGGCACCACTGGAGGTCGACACACAGTTGTTACAACAGATGTTCGTTACTATGACCGGTTCGAGCCGAAATATAGAGAGTCTTTGGAAAACTATGGGTGCCATGGGTACGACTATCCGATACTTCGGGATGATATGCTTTGTACCAGAAACTTTGCTTCAAATGCCAGCAGGGAGGGTTTGGCTACAAGACGCGAGGTTGAGATCATGAATGGGAGGCTGGATAACTATGTGGGCAGAGTTGATAGGATTCAACTGCGAGCTAACGAGTCTTAGGACCATTAGGGTAACATCGAGGCCGACGTTCGGGATCAATCCCTCCACATTTAGGGCATACAGGCCCTGATTGATGAGATAGATCCTCGCCCATCTCCCACCACCATCGACCGATGGTGCATCCGGCTCTGACTTCCATCAACCACCTCCATACTGAGTAGGGGAGTATCCCGAACCCCATTTTCTTTGACTTTTGGTGAATTTGTCCTTATTGTTATGTCTTCATTTTTTTGTTCTTGTTATTCTTCCAAACATTGAGGATAATGTTTTATATCAATGTGGAGGTGGCATTCATCATATTTTATTGCAGATTTATTTGCAGTTTTCAATTAGTTACCTTCAATTTTTATTTATTTATTTTCTAGTATTAAATTATAATTTGTGTGCTTGTGTGGGTTTGATAACTTTGCAGGACATGATGTGAATAGTGGACTAGATATGAACTGTGATTAGATTAATCAAAGCTTGCGAATGCTAAACTTGGCATTTTTATTACACAATACTCATGTTGAAATGTTGAGGGGGTGATATGGTTCATTACTTAGAAAATAGTTGAACATACTGAATAAACCCAAATAACCTCTTTCATACTAAACCATGGCCCATTTTTAGAATAGTTTGGGGGTGATCTGTTGCAAGGGAATATTGAGATGCATAGGGGTTCCGTGCTTGAGTTTTTCATGTGAGGATTATTTTAAACCAATGAGACGAAGACGAGGTGAAAGTTTTTAAGTTAGAGGTTAGTTTTAGAAACTATATGTCTAAAAGAAAAGGGGCATTTCACTAATCTCTAAGTAAATAAAAGCATCTTGTTGAACATGTATGACTCGAGTGATTAAGCCTGAAAGGATGGTTGAAAATTCGGTGCCCTATGGTCATCTGACATGGGAGTCATCAGTCTAAAACTCGTTATATGGGTCGTATAGAAAGAAAATTAGAAGATGTTAAAAAAACGTATATACATATTAGTATAAAATTGCATTGATTAGGCCCCAGACTGTCGGTCGATAGAACTATATCTCTAATACGAAACGAGCAACTTATTTAATCTTATAGGTTGAAGTAATAAAAAATGGGAGAATCTTTACTTGTTGAAGTGTGAACTTGTGATGGTATGATCCATCTAAACTAGGAAAGGGTAAGGAGTAGACATAAATGAGTTCAATCTTAAAACACATCCCGAGAGAATTGAGTGAAAATAATAAGTTTGGGGGTATGTAACTCTCAAGAAAAGTGAAGAAATATTGGACTACTATGGGTCGGGTGTTGAGCTAATCATGATCTTAGTATGCTAACATGTGTTTTCACACACATAAACATCAAGTTATGCATGTAAGAGGTGGAGATTGACTTGATTTTGCACGGATTAATTTGTTCATTTTGTTAGTACTAAGCTCCAATCTTGAGACACGGGAGGTTGTCAAACCATGTTTTATGTGGAATTAAGTTACAGTTTTCTTGAGGACAAATAAAAGTTCAAGTTTGGGGAGTTGATAAGTGCGTTTTACAAACTTAGTTTAAGCCACAAACGTGAATAATTGTTAAAAAACAGTATTCTAAAATGCGTAATGCGT
>CAIGRS010073680.1:0-17236 GCA_903798395.1 Fraxinus floribunda | reverse complement strand
CCGATTTTTGAGAATATCCGATGAGCGATCGATAAGAGGGGACTGAAGCCTAAGCCCACCAAAAGTTTTCAAGTCAGAGATCTCCTTCACGAACTTGAGGAGGTCAGCTGAGGACATAGCATTCTGGTCGAAAAACCTCCTGGAGTTACAAATTGCTGAAATATGCTAGTTGTAGATGTTCTAGCTAGTGGTGTATCCACGGGATAAAGAAATGGGGATTATGAAAGAGGGATTTGGTGTTTCTAGTGACTTGGAATTCATCAATTATTAATAATGGTGACATTAGCAATGGGCATGGAAGCGGTGGTGGTGGTGGTTGTTGCTGGGAGTAGGAGGAATACGGGATAGGTGGGAGGGAAAATAGATTTTTTTTCAATTTTTTAAAATTATTTATTTCGGGTTCATTTGCAATTTTTGAAAATTTGGTGACTACCATTGTAATTGATTCTTTATTTTTTTNGTGGTGTATCCACGGGATAAAGAAATGGGGATTATGAAAGAGAGATTTGGTGTTTCTAGTGACTTGGAATTCATCAATTATTAATAATGGTGACATTAGCAATGGGCATGGAAGCGGTGGTGGTGGTGGTTGTTGCTGGGAGTAGGAGGAATACGGGATAGGTGGGAGGGAAAATAGATTTTTTTTCAATTTTTTAAAATTATTTATTTCGGGTTCATTTGCAATTTTTGAAAATTTGGTGACTACCATTGTAATTGATTCTTTATTTTTTTTTCTTATTTTATTTAAATAGGAGGATATATATACATAATTTTACAATTTTTTATTCAGAAAATAGAAAAAATATTGTATTCCGCAATCAAAAGGTCATCTAGGGGGATTTTCTATTACAATGAAATGAGAGGAAAATTCAGCAATTGGGGGAGGGATTTGTGCCATTTAACCTAGAAAAACAAAAAGTTAAAAAACACGTTTGATTTGAATTTTGAAAAATTGTTTTATTAATATTATATTTCATAAAATTTGGTTATTCAATAAAAATAGAATAATTTTATGTTAATATATTATCGTGCAATATATACATTTTAAAGTTAGTAAATTTTACAATATTTTTTCTCACTACATCATACAAAAGTAAATAAAATAAATAATAAATTGAGTTCAAAATATAAAAAAAATAAAATTTAATCATATGATTTGGGGATATTTTTATCCGTGTTTACTTAAATATTTTTTTTTAATTTTTATGTAAATAATTATTAGGAAATTGAACTATTTTTATTTTTATATTTTTTATAGTTTTTATTTCGCTATAAATTTTTATAATTTCTTTTTTTCTTTTATGCTTGAAATTTTATTTGTTAGACTTTTATATTTAAATTTTTACATAATTTAGATATTTATTTTCCATGTCTTGAATGTTTTCAAAATTTTTACTAAAAATGCTTAAAACGTAAAAAATGCATTTTCAGTTTTATGTTATAAATTTATCCTTATTTTCGAAAATGTATTTTCAGAAATACTTAACCCAACACGTTTTCAGTGGTCTATAAAATTGAATATATCAAATCAAACGCATCCTAATTTTTTGATAAAAACAATTATCAGTAATGAGATGTGCACATTAATCGAAGTTTGAATATAAAAATTCGAAGAAAGGAAATTAAGAATACAAATGCGATAATAAACAATTTTTGATGATCGTGAATGCAATTTTGTGGTCCCAATATGACCACGATTTTCTTTTACATTTATTAAAATTAGAAATTTTAATAATTAAAAGCTCATCTTTTAGAATCACCCGACGCCCTTTAGCTCCCCTTGTCCATCTTCCTCTGTACTGACTAAGAAAAAATGCACTCAAAAGTACCTGAGAAAAGACCACATTGAAAAGCTTCCAAAACACATCATATAGTCGGTCTGAGTGACACAAAAATCATTTCACACTTACAAACTGTGATCTTTTCTTTCTATATTTGCATTTATTCAGATATTCGGGGCTTGAAAAATGGAGAAACAAATTGTTGCTATTAACTACTATTGGAATTGGTTAAGTATAAAACATGGAAAAGTGACTTTCGTGTCAATTTCGACCAAATATCCATACTTGATCCGATAGTCAAATTATGAAAGTAAATAGATTAACTCGTTCTACTCGTCGAGTAGATCGTTGTGATATATTTAGAATGTCAAATCCAATTTTGAATGAATGGGAAATTACGATACTAAGTTGGAAAAGAAAGAGGACGAGTTGGCTGAAAATTATGTAATTCTGCTGCTTGCGCTAGCGCTCAATGGTGAGGCTGTCAATTGAGCGACGAGCTCTCTGTTTCTGACGCTCGAGTGACGTATAGGCGACAAGCAAGCAACTGCAAAAGCCGCAACCCTTGTCAAATGTTGCTAAGTTTTAAAATGTGTTTCTTCACTCACAACCTCTTCTCTTCTATAAATAAGATACTTGCTATGTCCATTACTTAATCTCGATCATATGCAATCATAGCCCAATATAAAAATTCATATTTTCTTAGCCAAAATTTTGCATGAAAATCTTTTTTATTTTTTTATTTTTCATTCGAAAGGAGTATAAAAGGCATATTTTTGGTTCATCGACTTAAGAACAAAGAGTTCAACTCTTACCTCAACTTTACATCCGTTTCTCTTGGTGTTACTTTGTCCTATTCATTGACTTTTCTTTGGTGTTTTATTACTGATTTATTTGTCGTAATTCTATCCTGTTTTGATAAGGTCAGTAAGTTCAATTTTGGATTTAAAGACATCGCTCAAATCCATTTTTAATTGTCAACAATCTTAAGTCAATTTTTGAGTGATAACTTTATATTCGATTTCTATTCGGTTAAACTGACTTCAATTTGGTTTCACTTCTTCTACTCCTTCTTAGATCTTAATTTTGTTGGTTTATTTTCTGTTTTGTGTAAACAGAAATGAATACGATTAACAATACAAATACTTCTTCGAATGATACATTGAATATGAGAACTTCGGTAGGAGTTGTAACTAACTTGGTTCCTACCATTGTGATCTCTCTTGTTGCGGTTGCCTCTCCCATTGTTCATACAAATTTTGTTCCCACATGGAGAAAAACTAGAGAAGTTTAGTGGGGTTGACTTCAGGAGATGGCAACAAAAAAAATCTTGTTCTATCTCACAATCCTAAACTTTGTAAAATTCTTAAACGGAAATGTTCCTGCTGTGCAAAATGGGAAAATAATAGGGCTTCGTTGATAGCATTGAATACTTGGAAACATTCAGACTTTTAATACAAGAATTATATACTGAATGGGTTGGACAACACATTGTATAATGTGTCTAGATCTATGAAGTTTGCAAATAAATTATGAGAATCCCTGGAGAAGAAATACAAGATTGAAGACGCTGGAACTAAGAAGTTTATCGTGGAAAAATTCTTGGACTACAAAATGGTAGATTCAAAGACGGTCATCAGTCAAGTACAAGAATTATAGATAATTCTCCATGACATTCACGCCGAGAACACGTCTCTAAGTGAATCATTTTAAGTGATTGCAATTATCGAGAAACTTCCAGCCATGTGGAAGGACTTTAAGAATTATCTCAAATATAAGCGTAAGGAGATGAATATTGAAAAACTCATCTTATGGTTAAGAATTGAAGAAGATAACAGAACTTTGGACAAGCGTGTCGGGAGTCATATACCACAAGTTAAGGCTTATACGATTGACTCAAATAACAAAAACAAGAAAATGAAGCATCCCGTCCAACCCTCCAAGGATAATGCTAAGAAGTTCAAGGGCAATTGCTATAACTGTGGAAAAGTCGAACATCGCTCGGTTGATTGTCGCAAACCTAAGAAGCAAGCTCAAGCAGATATCACTGAAACTGATGCAATATCTGATGGTATATCAGATATAAATTTGTCGACCGTTATTTCAGAATGTAACAATGTTTGAAATCTCATGAAATGGTAGGTAAAAACGAGTGATACCCGTTGTATTTGTGCCGACAAATGCATGTTTTTGATCTATACCCCAACCGATAGCGAGAAGATATTTATAGAAAATTCTTTAAATTCAAAAGTAAAAGGACGAGGCAAAGTAATTTTGAAGATGACATCGGACAAGGAACTTAGCCTTAACTTCGTTCTTCGTGCGTTGGATATTCGTAAGAACTTAGTATAGGGTTATTTGTTAAGTAAGAATGATCTTAAATTAGTCTTTGTATCTCATAAGTTTATACTTACTAAGAATAATATGAATGTAGGTAAAGACTGTGTAAAAAATTGACTATTAAAAAATAAAAATGAACGCTTTTACCATTGTATTGAACAACTAAAGGAATAAAATATCTTTTCCTACTTATATTCTTGGGTTATATAATTTATGACACCATAAATTATGACATATGAACTTTAGTTCTATATACAAATTAATGAATTTAAGTTTACTACCAAGTAAGCATTTTAATACAAATGAAAGGTACGAGTTTTGTGTAGAGGCTAAGTTCGTAAAAAATGAATGTCCTTACAATTTTGTTAAAAATGAACGTCCTTACAATTTGTAGAGATCGAGGCGGAGAGTATGTCTTACCGTAAGAATTTTGTTCAAAATCTGGAATTATTCATCAAACAAAAGCACCATACTCACCTCAATCTAACGATATTGCTGAATGCAAAAATCGAACACGTAAGGAATTATGAATGCAATATTGATTAATTCAGACTTACCTCAAAACTTGTGGAGTGAAACTATACTTTCGACAAATCATATTCTTAATAAGATACCACACAAATGTAAGGTTGATTGCAATCTCTGCATTGCATAATCTTGAAATTCATCAAATGGATGTTAAGTCTGCATTTCTAAATGGCGAAATAGAAGAAGAAATACATATGGAACAACCTGAATGATTTGTTGTTCCAGGAAATGAGAAGAAGGTTTGAAGCTTGTAAAATTGTTGTATGGATTAAAACAAGTACGGAAGCAATGACATGAAAAATTTTAAAAAATTATATTGTCAAATGGCTTCAAAATTAATGAATGTGACAAATGTGTTTACATCAAAACCACACCTAACGGATACGTGACCGTATGTCTATATGTTGATGATATCTTAATCATGGAAAATAATTCGAGCGTTATTATTTCCACTAAGAAAACTTGATAAAATATTTTGACATGAAAGATATGAGAATTGCTGAAGTAATATTAGGAATTCAAATATCTAAGACACCAACTGTTTGTCATTGTCTCGATCACATTATATTGAGATTATATATGCTTGATAAGTTTAAGACACATGACGATAAATCAATTAAAACACCAATAGACTTAAGTTTACAATTAGCCAAAAATATTGGCGATCCCGTATCTCAATTAGAATATTTATGCAAGCTTGATGTACATTACCAATTGCATGCATTTAGATATAGTATATGTAGTCAACGAGTTGAGTAGATTTACAAGTAATCCAAGTAATGACAATTGGAAGGCATTAACCCGAGTTTTTAAATACTTAAGACACACGGTTGGTTATGGATTACACTACTCGAGATATCATGATGTGTTAAAAAGGATATTATAGCTCGATTCATGATGAAATCTGAGTTTATTACCTTAGATAAAACCAGAGAAGAAGTATAATGGCTTCATAATTTTCTTGAGAATATTTTATGTTGGGAAAAACATGTACCTACGATCAATATACATTGTGATAATAAATTGGCAATACAAGGGCACAAAATAATATATATAATGGTAAACCTCGACATATTCATCAGAGACATAATACTTAAACAGTTAATATCAAATGACAGAATCTCGATTAACTATGTTAAATGGAAGGAAAACATAGTGGATCATTTGACGAATGGACTTATAAGAGATCGAGTATACATCTTTTAAGGGGAATGAGCCTAAAGCCTATCGAATATAATCACCGTAGTAGAAACCTAACCTTATAGATTGGAGATCTCAAAATCTTGGTTTAATGGGACAACAAGTTATAAACGATTCAAGGTAAAACACTTACTACCATTCCTACAAACAGAAAGTGCTAGAATAAAAAGTGTATAAAGATATGTATATTTTTAATAATTCCTATATTTTGGAAATAAACAAAAGGTGTAGGAGACCATCGATGTATGTGTGAAGTGGGGCCGCTTCCACGAGAATTTGAGGTTTAAAATTCTCTTAAAGCACTTATAAAATCAAGAATTGTTTTGAGTCAAAATGAACACAACCATAAGAACCGAAGTTGTTATATGAGTTATGGTGTTGTACAGTTGTTTTGATTTACACAACTGACTGAATGGTTTAGGACATCGAGTTTATCAATAACTTAGTAAATTCGATTATATTCAACTAAGAAAGGTTTAGAATCGCAAGCCACCTATCATAATGCTATAACTTGTCGAATATACTCATTTGTTAGAGTCTGCATATCATTTGCATAGTGTATTGCATATTGTGGAATTTGCATTCATGTGAGAGATTGTTGAAATTGATTAAGTATAAAATCATGGAAAAGTACTTCGTGTCAATTTCAACCAAATATTCGGACTTCATCCGGGAGTAAAATTATTGAAATAAATGGACTCGTCGAGTAGATTGTTGTGGTATATTGAAATATTAAATCTAATTCCAAATGAATGAGAAATTGTGGTTCAAAATTAAAAAGGAAAGAGATGAAAAACTGGTTGAAAACTATATAACTCCCCCGCTCAAGCGGTGATGTTGTTGCTCGAGCCACAGTTGAGCGATATGCTCTTTATTTCTGGCACTCGAGCGACACACATGCAACAGGCAAACGATAGCAAAAATTGCGATCTTTGATAAATGTTGTTGGGTTTTGAGGGGTGTCTCTTTACTCACAACATCCCATTCTTTGTAAATAAGACATTTGTGATGTCCATTACTTAATCCCAATCATATGCAATCATAGCATAGCATAAGATTATATATTTCCTTAGTCGAAATTCCGCATAAAAATATATTTCCTTTTTAATTTGAAAAGAGTACAAAAACTATATTTTTGGTCCGTTGCTCTTGTATTTTGGAATTCTACTCACACAAGAAGTTAATTGTTATATTTTGGAAGTTGATTGATATCATTCATATTACTCTTGGTGTTACTCTATCCTATTTATAGACATTTTTCTTTGGTATTTTATCACTCATTTCTTTGGTTTTTGATTTAAGGGTGTGCAGTGTGTTTAAGTCACGTTATTTTAAAAGAATGTATTTTGGAATAGTAGATTGATGGAGAATGTGTAGTTAAAAAAGAATAAAAGTTATTGATGTGATAAATATATTATTTTATTAAAAAATATATGGTTGAAAATGAGTAAAACAAAAGGTGGACAAATTTATAACTCAAATCCATTTTTTATCATCATCAACTACGACCTCAAAGCTTGTGGCAGTGTAGAACTCTCAAAAGGGATCTCTGGGTTCTATTTTAACAAAGAAACAGCCCCTCTTTTCTTCGCTTTTCTTCACTTGCCTTTATCGAGGAATGGGTTGTAAGAGAACTATAGCAGTGAGTTTGGATCCAGAGAGGAAAAGGAGCGGTGGGTTGAGAACTAAACAGGCAGGGCGTGGGTCTTGCAGGGAAGTTAGGCTATTTGAGGGTAAAGAAAAGGAAAGGAAGGAAAATGGTTTCCCATTTGGAGGAATAATTATTTTTCCTCTTTCCTCTCTGTTCTGAGTTGAATCTTTTTTAATCATCTTTATATATCTATATCTACGAGGATATAAGAATATTCGTATGTGCGTGCTGTTCATTACTAGCTCATTCTGGTTTCCACAGTTACTGGTACATTTAGTAATTTTGCAATGGGGTATTTGTTAAAAGAAGCTTTGAAGAATCTCTGTGGAGCCAACCAGTGGTCTTACGCTGTTTTTTGGAAGATCGGTTGCCAAAACCCTGAGTGAGTTCAAAAACCTCAATTGTACTTTTCTCTTGTAAATTAAAAGAAAATAATCCAGCCCTTTTGTCTAGAAGATTTTGTGTTGTGTATGTGGGGTGGGTGTTCGTTGATGAGAAAAATGGAGAGCGGAAAAAGGAAAAAAGATAGATAGTCTTGTTTTTGTGATTGCTCTTTTGGGGTTGCTTTTTGTCAATTTGCATGTAAAGCTTTATCTTTTTGTTCTTGGAACTTTGTACGGACCGCTGTTAATAGAGAGAGATGAAGCAACCGAATCTTTGCCCTATTTTCTATTTGACTAAAGTAGAGGATAATTTTTTATAATCTCTATATTATCCGGTTACTTATATCTAGCTTTGGGTTGAAGCTTCGTAAGATTTATTAGACATCACTGTCTTGTTTCTGCATTGTGATATAGTGACTTTCATTTTCAAGTTTTGGAGTTTTGTGTTTAGTCCATTTGCTTTGTCTTGAAAAATCTTAAGAGGATGGAAAAGGACAGTAGATTTGTTTTAGGCTTGCGAAGCCTTTTCTACTGTTATGATTTTCCTCTCTATTAATTCGTTCACTTTTAAGTTTTGGAGTTTTGTGTTTTCTGGTCCATTTGCTTTGTCTTGAAAAATCCTAGAGGATGGAAAAAGACAGTAGATTTGTTTTAGGCTTGCGAAGCCCTTTCTACTGTTATGATTTTTCTCTCTATTAATTCGTTCACTTTTGATGCTGCTAATGCCTTGTTTGAACCTGTGTGTTCTTACCTTCTTGTCTTAAACAATTTTCTGTCTCTTCGATTTTTCTCTTCTTGAACTATTTCACCATGAGCCAATAGAATGCAATACAAGTGGATCTTTTGGATTATAACATTCTTCAAGATCTAGCATTTTTGTTGATTCTAACTGAATTTTTAATTGGCAGGCTTTTAATCTGGGAAGAATTTTTTACTGAACCTGTATCACATGCCCATCTTCTGGGCATTTCCAGGATCGAGGAGCCCGGAATTGGTTTTGATGGCTATAATGCTTGTGGGTTTTCAGCTGAGTTTCAAGCAAGGGATAGTTTGCATTTGCTTATAAATAAGATGATGACTGACAATCATGTTAATGTTGTAGGAGAAGGGTATAATAATTAAAGCTCAAATAGTTTAGACCAGGTTTGGCGTGCAGTGTTAGACATGAGTAGACCGTACAATGGACAAGATTTATCTTCCCTTGCTTTTCTAGTAATGTCTAGTCATGTCCAATCCTCACGCCCAAAAATGTCATTAATGGTTTGCTTGTTCTATTTCATACTTGAGAAGTATTTGCCTTGAATGCACCTGTAATTACATTTTTGAATTTGTCTGTCAGATTAGTTGGAAGGGCTGCATTTACGGGAAACCATCGGTGGATTCTCCCTGAGGATTGTACTAGAGAAGCCCATCCACCCGACGTATAATACAAGATCCTTTTGTTAATGCTTCAAGGATGGGATTCTTAGTAGTGAAAGTGCCTTTTTTATTATTGCTAAGCTGTGCACATCTTCACAAGTGCTTCTGTCGAGGACATAATTTAAATGAATAAAATTGTTTCCATTGTATCAACTTGAGGTTTTGGATAATATGGTTCAACATGGTGTCGGAGCTTTGCTACTAGATTCTAAGTCATACTAACACTGATAAATGAAAGTTATGCATGTGTTAGGCTTTTGATTGAAAAATTGAATCTGACCTACATGTGACTTGACATGTTGAAGACACAATTCAAATATTTGTTGTTTCGCTAATAGCATAAGCTTTTTTATGAGGTGGATCTATGACTTCCTGCCACAAGATTTAAATGTATAAGAACATCTCCAATGGTGGTGTAAAATAAAGATTTAAATCTCCAAGGGCAACTACTTCAATGGAGAGATGCAAATTGCATTTTTACATTTTTTTTAAATCCACAAGGGGCAAAAAGTGGATTTAGATCTTCTTATTGGAGCGGAATTTGGATTTAGATCTACCGGGATGTAAATGAAGATGCAAAAGTAGTTTTGAAATACCAATTTACACTCAATTTTACACCACCATTGGAGTTGCTCTAATGTTTGACGCGGCAACTCTAGTTTGTTGAAGGCGTAAGCTCATTTCAGTTAGATTAGACTGCTTCTAAAGTTATACAGAATTATTTTAATAGGGAAAATTCTAAAACATACCACTACATTGCTTAATCTTTCTTCATTTTGTTGTTCTTCTAGGTTCTACGAGAGCTGTGCCAACAATTTTCAGCTGGCATGCAGGTATAAAGCTGCACATCTTTATCTGGTGTGTTTGCTGTCTTGTATTTTATTGTTCATCAATCCTTTTGTTTTCTATCAGACAGTTGCTGTTATTCCTGTGCTTCCTCATGGTGTTGTTCAGCTCGGTTCATTCTATGCTGTAAGTTTTTCCTGTCCATAAATTTTGGAGGCTAAAATAATTATAAATACTTGTACATGCGTCATGTTTGTGATGAGAATCATGATTGTCAAGGTAGTTTTTGTTGGAAGTCCTTAATTTTATGCGTTTTTTAATTATTTGCCAAATTTAGTGGGTAAATATTTGTAGTGAATTCAGGAAAGACATTCTTTCACTTGTTTAGTGTTTGCAAATCTTACTTCAATTCAATGGTTGGGAATCAGTGTCTTCGACCTGTGATTAGGAAAAGAAGTGAGGTGTCCATGTAATGATGTCAATTGAGTAGACCTCCTACAGACCACAAGCACAATTTGCTGTTACTGGGCATCGAAAGTCTGTGTTAAGTCTTAATTCCTTCTTACAAGAGCAATAATAAAAGAATGTAATCAGATTACAAACAAAGCTAATAATTTAAGTAAAAATCCACGGTTCACCCTCCTTGTGCCCATTTGCCTCTGTAGGTTTCACTATGATGGAGAAGATTACAGGGTTCATGCCTTTGACGCTGAAAACTGGTCCCCTAAAAATTCTTATATATGGTAGAAATCTAACGGCAACCTGATATAGCCAAATATATCTCAGTAATTAAATTGTTCAGAGTTGAGGGGTACACGTACAATACGATTAGGCGCCATGCAGTGCAACAGTCTGCTATTTGGAAAGTTTTTTGGTGTTCCAGGATACATCCTAGGAGTCATTCTAGATTGTTTATAGTTCTTGCAATCTTGGTGCTGTAGCTGGTTCTCAATGAGTTAATCTAGATTTTGTTGCTATTCAGATGGCGGAGAATATAAGATTTGTAAATGATGTGAAGACTTTAGTTCTTCAGC
Source organism: Fraxinus floribunda (assembly GCA_903798395.1). Lineage (NCBI taxonomy): Eukaryota > Viridiplantae > Streptophyta > Magnoliopsida > Lamiales > Oleaceae > Fraxinus > Fraxinus floribunda. The sequence goes on along the minus strand of CAIGRS010073680.1, from coordinate 6,114 downwards.
CTGGAGATGAACCTGGTCTCTTGGTATCTGATAATTATGCAGCAAAAGAATTTTCTTTGAAAATTGGGGTTCCTGTATTTCTTGGAAATTCTACCTCTGGGGACTTATCTGGCATATTGAATATGATCACCTCTAATCCATTCATTGCTGAAAGTTGCAACTATTTGGAAAACTCTGCTCAGACTACTCAGTTTCCTGGCGAAATGTCTGGTTCTCTAGCAAGACAAATCCAGGATAATTTGCAGTCAAATGGTGCAGCATTTAATGCCTCTAGCTCAGGCCAAAGTCATATTAAGCTCTATGATGACCTCGAAGCGAAATTTGCCATGAGAATGAAGTCGAACTCTACTTTGACAAACGAATTAGTGGCAAAAGCTGAACTTCTCTCCTTGCATCCAGATATGTTGATGAACCAACAGGCTTCTCTGCATTTCCCAAGATCCGATCTACTATCATCTAGCAGTTCATCTACAATTGACAGTGGCAGCTTAAGGTGGCTGGAAAAAGGATTATTGTCAAATGCTGGTATTCAAGGTCATTTTGGTACCCCTAATGTGTCATCTGGCATGTTGACGTCTGTGCCGAGAACGAACATAGATATGATTTCTAGTTCTCATGAAGATCCTGGTGACCATTTGACGACCAATCACATGCTTGTGTATAACTCTGGTAGCGGACATTATTTTACGGATGACAGAAATGCAATGCATGAGTTGAATGTCTGCAACGAAAGAATCGCAAACAAAATAATTCAAGCTCATGGTATCCCCCTGTCCAAACATGATGATCACAAGAATTCGGGTGAGCTTCCATCTGGTTTTGTTCTAGCCGACAGAAATCATGAATTTGAAGGTGAGAGTCCATCATTTAAAAATACTGAATATGAAGATGCATGTATCGAACCTCAATCAGGAGATGATTTATTTGATATTTTGGGCACTGAATTTAAGAACAAACTATTTGACAGTTGCTGGAGTAGTAGTAAGAATAAAGCATCAGACTTGAACACGGGTAACCTGGATAACAATAATTCTCCATCTGTAAAAAGTCAGGACACTGCTTTCGAAATACATTCTCGTAACCATGGAAGCTCGAATAGTGGTATTTTCTTAGTGAATGGAAGTGAGCATCTTATAGATGCTGTGGTCTCTGGAGTTCACTCTTCTGCTAAGCAGTGCTCAGATGATAATGTTTCTTGCAGGGCAACATTGACAAATATGAGTAGCTACTGCGGACCTAATGTTGAACTGCCCTACAGCCAGGTTCAGGTTCTCGATCAAATTAAGGAAGAGTTATTTGGTGTTCCGGAATATCCAGCAAAAGCAGAAGCAATGAGTTCTTGTTCATTTTTATCTGGATCTTCTAAGGATTATTCAGGCATTTATTCTCGGAGTAGTCAAAGTTCATCAATTGTAAAGGGTAATGACATCAAACAGAATAACTGTGCGTCGACAGGATATTCTAAGAAGCCTGATGAAATGAGCAAAACAAATCGCAAGAGGCTTAAACCTGGAGAAAAGCCCAGGTCCAGGCCAAAGGATCGCCAGATGTTCCAAGATCATGTAAAGGAATTAAGGGAAATTGTTCCAAACGGGGCAAAGGTGATGTCTCTTGTCTTAGACTCAAACTATTTCCTTGTCTCTATAGGCAGATAATTCATATATCCTGTAGTAATCTATTGATTTGGTTAACAGTGTAGCATTGATGCTCTTCTTGAACGTACTATCAAGCATATGCTTTTCTTGCAAAGTGTCACAAAGCATGCAGATAGGCTAAAACAAACAGGAGAGTCGAAGGTGAGAGATACCGACTTAGCCTATGTTTGGCTCATGTTTATAAACTGTTATAAACACTCAAGCCATTTTCTATCCGCACATTTTCAGGGACCCACAAGTACTACCCACTAATTATCCACTAATTTCTATCAATTTATAATTTAATTTGTTTGTAAACCCTTCCCAAACCAAGTGTTGGATAAGTAGAATTATGTTATGCATTGAGTGACTTGGACTTAAGAGATGATATGTTGTCTGAGATATAGAGCTTTCCTGACCTTATTAAAAAAAAAGTAAAGTTATATTTATATTTTTGCCAAAAATGTTTGAACTTTTATATAAGTTACTTTTTTGGGGATTTTAGTTTCAAAACTTATTTTTATAAAAGCCTTACTTTCTAAAAGTACGTTTTCTTCCCTTTTTTTTTCCCTTAAAGCTTAGCCAAACAAGCTTCATTATGATCTGCATTTAGTAGACAATAAAATGTGAATTTCGTGTAAACCATGTTAATTTCAAAGTTTTAGAATGCAAAAGTTGGCAAGAAGAGTAATAGATGTCGTAGTGGATAACTCAGTGTATATGGGAAAGTTGGGAGACAAATTTGAGATTGTTTTTCTTTTTTTTCTTAAGCTTCAGATTAATAGCAAGGGTGGTGGTTTGCTCTCAAAAGATAACCATGAAGGAGGAGCAACGTGGGCGTATGAAGTTGGTTCGCAGTCTATGGTATGCCCTATCATAGTAGAAGATCTTAATCAACCCCGTCAAATGCTTGTGAAGGTAATCACCGCCTCACCGGCTTCTTTTACATCTCCTGTCCACATGATAATTGTTCCTGGCCATGTACACAATGCTATTGTAGTTGGACTGTGTAGAACCTAATCATACTACTATACTGTTTTCCTTTTCTTGCAGATGCTTTGTGTAGAGAGAGGTTTGTTTCTAGAAATTGCTGACATAATTAAGGGGCTGGGTTTAACCATTTTGAAGGGGGTTATGGAAACTGGCAACGACAAGATCTGGGCACACTTCGCTGTGGAGGTAATAGTTACGAAGAGTATTAACCAAATCATTGGGCTCGATCTCATATACGATTTCTTCAAAGATATATGTTGACTTCCATGAAAGTCCTATGATTGCCCCCAAAACATGATTTTATGCTGCTGCTACTTTTTAATATTGAAGTTTTTCATGGAAAACACTAGCTGTCAATGTTAGCGAATTTTTTGTTGATCATTAAACATTTTGTTTCAAGCATTGAACTTTTGTTACACTGCTCACTGAGCTTAATTAAATGTCAGTTACAATGAGTCTTTTCTGTTATTCAAATCAACGGACTTGGACAGATTGACTAAATTGCAATAAAGTTTAAGTTCAGTGACTAAAAAGAAAGTTAAGTTTAGTGACTGACTCAAATTTTCCTAGAAGTTTTGTGATTATCAGTATATTTAACCTTATTTCTGATGAACTGGCTGCTTCAGCTTCTTCATTTATGCATGAACTTAATGATTATTGTATCTATTGCTGCAATCTCTATATACCAACTTTAATGTTTGCATTTTTTGAGCAGGCTAACAGGGATGTGACAAGGATGGAAATTTTGGTCTCACTCGTTCACCTCTTAGAGGAAAATGCAAAAGTTGACGTTCAACCAGCCAAAGGCATAGGTAAGAATATACCATGATGGTTCAGCAATTTCATGAAGCTACCTCTACTCCAACAACTGGTAGATCATGTAGTTTCCAGCGACCGGTTTGACAATGAAATTTAGGGCCGGGATATGTAAAGAGTGAGATTCTACTCACCATGACTGACATTTGTTTCCCGACCAGTCATGGCTATAGTGACGACTGACACTTCTCTTCTTTCAAAGACAAGCTGAACCGAGGTTGGGTGATGCCTAGAAATAAGTTACATTCACATTCTAAATGATTAGCAAATGTAACAAGTAATCAAATATAGAATAATTCTCATAGCACATGGCAATCGATTGCATAAAGTAGATTTTTTTTTCTGGTCATGCTAGTTCAATTAATTGGAAGGATGGCAGGGAGATAGTGAAGAAGAATGGTCCTATGAGAGGTATGGCCTTCTATTGGCTATGGTTTCTTGGTTTGCTCATGTATAGAGAAGTTGGGAAGGTGATTTTAAGGGCAAGAGATGTTCATATTGAGAGATTTTCTTTTATTGCCTATTTATGGATGTTATTTAGTTGCCCTTGAGCCTATGTGTGGGAGTGCTTTTCAAAAACAATTTTTTTCCCGTTAATTTTTATTCACGTATAGCTTTTTTAATGTTTTTAACCACACACTTTTCAAACAAATTACTTTTCAAAAAAATAATTTTTACTAAATGTTAAAATGGATGAGTAATGAAAAAGAATTTGAAGAGGATTTCATTTTATTTATTTATTTTTACTAAAGAGATACTTTTTATAATTAAACTTTAATTGTAATTACACATTATATAGTATTCATAAGTATTATTTATTTATTAATCGCTCATTTATTGAAAAGTAACATTTTAGTTTAAAAAAAAAACACTCAAAAGAGACAATTAATATAAGATTTTTGGTTTAAGCAATGCCAACAATGCATAATCGTTCGGTGCATGTTTGGTCCGACGGATAATTATGCTCTATCAAACCTATAAGATGTCTGGTAGAGTAGCTGTTCTCACATTCGGAACCTGTCTCAATCAATTTCCCCCCGTCCCCCCAAATGTTAAACATCCACTCCCCCCATCTCACATTTGCTTTGTCAGGCTTGGCGAGCAGCTCGGTCCTCGACGGTCCAACGTATTAGAACATTTTTTAGATTTCTTATTTTTGAAGAATAATTTTCTCTTTAATAGAAAGTAGTTTTAAATTTGAATAGTAAAATTTTGTATGCACTTCAACAAAGTTGAAACTCTTTATTATACTTATTTCAATTTATTATTTTTCCTTCGTTTTCAATTAATTTTTTTATTTTATAGATATCAATAATTAAAATTCTCAATATAATATGAATAATTTAAATAGTGAAACATTGAAACTTGCAGTTTTATTAATTGTTATCTTATAAAATATGAGTAGAGCATGACACGAGAGTCAAATAAACTTTCTATTTTTAAAATTTGAAAGCATAGAGCTATTGGAACCTAATTTTAAGAATTTTCTAAAATAAAGAATATTTCACTTTTAAAGATCTTATTAGAGAAGATTGAATGATAAAACATAATTTAAACTTTTTATTCGTGTTTGGATACAAATTTATAAATAGTTTAGTTAAACATTAATTTCAATTACACATTCATAATTAATATTTATTATTATTTACGCATTTTAATTTTAATTGATAAAATAAACAGACGTAATTTATGCAAAATTGAACTTATTAGAGAAAGTAAATTTTTGGACTTGCCCGACTCTTGACATAATAAATTTTGATAAGACTTGTATACATAGATAATTGTTTTGTGGTCGATGCAATCACAAGTATATTTTTAGCCTGCAAATGCATAAAAATCTATGTGCGTCTAACTATTGTGGTTATAACCAACTCATTTGACGTAGGGATGACAAAAAAGTTCGGTGGCTCGAGCTCGGCCCGGAAAAAGTCTAAGTCATACCCGATTCGGGTCGAGCCTAATTTTGGGCCGTCGCTTGAGCCCGGGCAGGCCCGTGGCCCGAACGAGCCTGCTCATAAACAAAAAAAAAATTAAAATTAATTTTTTTTTAAAAGAGCCGAACGAGCCTGCTCATAAATAAAAAAATTTAAATTAAATTTTTTTAAGAGAGCTGCCTTTGCAGGCAGCTATTTTAACTGCTGTGCACACAGCACCCTTTATATTTATATTTTTTATTTTTAAAAAAAACAAGCAAACAAAAAACTTGAGCCGGCTCAACTCGGCCCGCTAAGGCTTGGGCCGAACCTCATTTTTTTGGCCAGACTTTGCTCGGCTCGGGCCTCAAAAAGCTCGAGCTGAGCCCCATTTTTTTTTTTTTTACTCGAGCTCGGCTCGTTGACATAGCTAATTTTACGTGACTATTAATACTATTTATATAAATTCTTAAATGATTTAAAGTAACTAAAGCGTAAAGTTCAACTCGTATTATTATGAGGCGAGTAAATATGCATTGTACACTTTTTTCCTCTTATCAATATTTTGTCTAATTAAATTTTATGAATAAGATTTTTAATGGAAAAATTGTTGTTGTATATAATATATGTATATATGGGTGTCCATAACCCTCACATGGGGTATAGTGGGCCCACCATGGGTACATATATTATGTACACCAAGCATATACCTTTTTAATGAGACAAATTTTGAAATGTATTTGAAGGAATAATGTACT
>CAIGRS010073663.1:0-19737 GCA_903798395.1 Fraxinus floribunda | reverse complement strand
AAGACTTAAATACCCTTTAACATTTCTTTTACATCATTTGTGGTTTAAAAATATTGTGGGGGTTCAATATTTGCATAGTTCAAGTACTCATTTTTTATTTGAAATGTTTAGGGCTTGTCTGATATCATACCCAAGGAAACTCTTCTTTGGAAACTCAAGCTGCTCAAGTCTGCTGCGGCATATGCTAATTCTCGCCTCCATGCCATCAAAGCTGAAGTACTTGTTCTTGCTAGGTCTCTCCTCATTCTTGATTCTTATATAATATTTTTAATGCTTTTCAGTGTAATGTAAGGGGAGTGTTGGAACTTATCACATACTATCTTTACCTCCCCAAATAGTTTATAGCCTGGGCAGCCTAGTCATATCCAGTTTTGTTTGATAAATATTATTCAACTATGACAACATAAAAGATAGATGATAATTTTATGCAATCGTGGAGAGAAATAGAGAATAATTGACGACGAATTAATTTTTTCCTTTAAGAAGGAATGCTCACTGTCACTAAAGGACTTGTAATGATGCATTTGGTAACTTCCAATCTCATGTCTTCTAAGCCATTGTATTTAGACAAAAATATACCCTATATGAATGTGCACATTTTTGTTAGTTATTTTCCAATGTTCACTTGGACATGGCATATATGGAAATTATTATCATCAAGGTCATTAGAGTTTCATATAGAATATAAATATTATTTTTATGCTTATTGGGATAACCGTATTTTTCATCTCTAGATGATGATATAAGCCATAATTTCTGTATTTTGTTGTGGTCATTGCCTTTAGTCTTGTGTAAGCTTTTTTATTTATTTATTTTTTATTTCCATCTTTTTGTGGTTGACATGAAGCAATTGAGTCGCAAATAGATTGTTTTTTTTTTCCTAAAGTTGTGGGAATGATGATTCATGCATATCAGTGGCAAGGATAACATGCTTCCCAGTAAAGATGAAGCTTGGAGACTTTCGCGTTCAATACGGAATTGCAAAATACGATACTTCAAGGACAATGGGCATACCATACTATTGGTAGGTGAGGACTTCCCCATGCATTGATGCCTCTAGAATTCTAATAGCTCTAACCAGGTTACTGTTTGAAGGGCGAGCTTTGCCTTCAGTATACAAAATTTAACTCTAGGACATGTATAGATTTACTCTTTAAACTCTGTACCTTTCCAAATATTATACGTCAAATAGTTGTAAATCGACTTTTTAAGAAAAGCATAAGATTTAACATATTCACGTTTATTGCGATACCTAAATTGAATATTAAAGCATATGTTGGTATAGCGACTTTTCCTTTTTGCGATAATAGAAGGTTAACTTCAATTCTGCAACGACATCATCAGGGTGTATATGTAGCACTCTAAAGCTCGTCAACTTGGATTGTTTTGAGAAGCCAAAGCTTAAGTCATACATAAAATTCTAGTGAAATTGAAGACAACCTATATTTTTCACAATTTATTTAAAACTAAGACTCCTTGAGTTTTTGAAATTGAGGCTTTTTCTAACATTTCAGCAGTTTTCAAGATTGATAATCTTAGCACGGGGAGTTGATTCAAATTCTATATGAACCAGAGACCTGAAAAAATCAAATAAATTCTTCTGCCTCTTTATTTAGGTTCTTGGAGCTGAGATTGAGACAGCATATCATGCTTGTATACTAAATTAGTAAATTTGGAGCCTTGCACCTCCTTTTTATTGCCAGAAAGGAAGGAGATGCCTATTTTTTCCCAGACTTAGAATTAATACAACAATCTGCATGTCTCTTCTTTTATTATATCTATATCTTGAATAGTTCATTGCAGAATGTGGGGATCCAATCTTCTTGTTCTTTTGTGCTTGTTGAATTTGCCTAGTTACTAATTGCTACAAAATCCTTGACATAAAAGACAAATGTTGGATGGGATTTGATTAATATTGTAGTCATAAATAGTTTGCATGTGTCGATCTATCTCAATTTCCTCTCATGCAGGAAGATGGAGTTAATCTGTTGACCATTATCAAAGGTACTTCCACCTACCGCCGTTCGAGGAATTATGATTTTGTAGCGGATTATCTGCCTCCTAGCAAGTCAGAATTCAAGCAAGCACTATTAAGCAATGGGTAAATGAACTTGAAATTTTCTCTTTCTAGATTTCATCTTCTCTGACTCCTAATTCCTTTTTCATTCAATGAAACGTGTAGAGTGTAGACACTTGTCCAAGTATCAGTCATAGGTAGGAGCGGGCAAGGTCCAGTTCGATCCGAATCCGAAGAGAGCTGAACCGAGCCAAACTAAACCAAGAACTAATGGGAATCTATAAATTATGGAACTTTGGTTCCAGTTCAATCCCATAATTAAAGTTCAATAATGATAACGAGAAAATTTAGAATATACACCAAAGCTTCATAAATGAATAAACCAAAAACATTAAAAATTCGGTTCATTTCAGGTTTTCAGTTATGGGTAAACCGAAAACTAGACTGAACCGGGCATTTCGGTACTTTTGTCCACCCCTCGACTCATAGGTTTCAACAAATTATTAAGTGTGTGCATGTGAGTGTGTGTATATATATATATATATTAGTAATGCATTTATCACCTGCAACTTAATTATCCTAAATATAATGTTTGTGTCTGTTGAATTTAGTTGCATGGCCTAAAGATGGACAATTACGTAGTTTCATTTTATTATGCACACTGATAAAAACAGAATATGTGAATTCTTCTTGGTAGATAAGTAGGTGAATCTTAATTACGTGTCATGTCTAATTGCATATTTAATTCCTTTGTACTTGATTCCTTAAAGATGGTATATGCATATAATTCAATGTAGATGGTTCCGCAATTATACTGGTCCTGTGATGTGGTCTACTATGGAAGATGGGAAGATAGTGAGAGGTCTCTCAGGTGTTCCAAATGAAGGCCCGGTCTTGTTAGTTGGTTATCACATGCTCATGGGTTTGGAACTCATTCCATTAATTGAACAATTTCTTTTGGAGAAGAAGATCTTGGTTCGTGGTATAGCACACCCAACTTTGTTTTCACAGCTTGTTGAGAGTGAGGACAAGAATTTTTCCTTCTTTGACACTGTGAGGTTATATGGTGCATTACCTGTAAGTGCAAGCAATCTTTTCAAATTGTTCGCTACAAAATCACACGTGCTACTTTATCCTGGTGGTGCTCGTGAGGCTCTACATCGCAAGGTGTGTAAGCATATAAATTTTTCTTTTTATTTTTAATTCTTTTTGGGGATGGTGGTGGTGGGGGTGGGGGGTGTTATTTCTTAAAGCTAGAATAAATCTTGACATTGATGTACCTTCTTATTCCAGGGCGAAGAGTATAAATTATTTTGGCCCGACCAGCCAGAATTTGTCAGGATGGCTGCAAGATTTGGGGCGACAATTGTACCATTTGGAGTTGTTGGAGAAGATGACATAGCAGAGGTAATCATGCTTTTATTGAATAATAACTATATTAGACAAATTCTTTCATGTGTTTGTGATGAATTTTCTTTGAGAGTTTCTTTGCTTATACTCCCTTAAAAGAATAGTCAGTTTCAAAATCCCAACTTCCGACTTTTCATTATCACATTCGAATACGACATTTAATGGCAGCATAAAATCTTGACAAAACCAGCTACAGAGAGACAACATGAGGAAGGTTTAGTTGACTTACCGAAATAGGGATCTTATTTTGGGATGCCCCAAAGCTGACTGAATGAAGTTAATTTTTGAGCACCAAGGAGGTCTGAATTCTCGCTCTTAGATCATAAAAGCATCTCGTCCCTTTGGAAGTTTTAAGAATTGGGATTTCATCTTAAAAAGTCAACCTTGTTAATAGAATCAGTCCAAACTCTGGTATGTTGGTCAATATTTTCATCCGAGTTTATCCCTTAATATTTTCCATATGATGGTAGCTTATTTCAGCAGATGAATCTTGAAATTCATGTACTTGTTTAAGTCTTAATTGAATCCATATTAAGACTTGTGTTTCCATATTAAAAGTCAACCTTGTTAAAAAGAGTAGTTCAAACTCTTATATGTTGGTTTCTCTTTTTATTTTTATTCGATATGAGATTAATACCTCAACAAGAAGGAGAGGAAAGAACCAGGTTATAGGCCTATATCTATGGCTTTAGGGTCTATAGTGGTGCAGGATTACCCCTGGGAATGTCTTATTTTAGTTCAAAGATCGGCCATTATTGAGGAGCACATGATCTCAACACAAACTTTTCATCCGCATATTCATGTAAAAACATGTATATTGCCATATATTGAAGTGATCATGCTTGGAAGCTTTGTTTTTCTTTGGACTGTGAAACCCGAAAATTCCTCTGACGGAAATCACAATGTACATATTTGTATATTGATCCAATCAGTACCTATGTGTTTATGCCTATCTGTGGGAGTGAAACTTGACAAATATATTCCTTATAAAATTGACATCTTCATTTTGATTTTTAATTGGCAGATGGTTCTAGACTATGATGACCTGATGAGAATTCCAAATATAGGTGACAATATTAGAAGAGACAATGAGAAGTATAAAGACCTAAACATAAGGTAAGCAATCTACATGGACAATACCATTCATAAAGTCATGTCGGGTTACATACACAGGCGTCCTGGTCGTTAAACTTCATTTTGTTTCAAGTTGTTTAATGAACTTAAAACTTTGTTACAGCGGCTATATCCCCTATAGTTTGACTAGTGGAAAAGGTACTTGGCAATCATGTTATTTGTCCACTTAGACTACCACGTTAGCTACTAACAGGCAGGGATGCAGTGACCAAATTATAACAAATGTTTATTTAGTTACCGACTTTAAGCCCCCTAATATTTGCCAAAAGCTTGGTTTACATTTTATGCTCTTGTAGGTGTGTAAGTGAAGCTATTTCTAATGACATTAAAAATGATCTGATTACAGGGCTGGAAGGAGTGGGGAGGTTGCCAACCAAAATTTACATCTACCGGGACTTCTACCTAAAATTCCTGGCCGCGTTTACTATCTGTTCAGGAAGCCTATTCCAACAAAGGGAAGGCGAGAGATGTTGAAGGACAAAACTAAATCGAGAGAATTGTATTTGCATATAAAATCGGAAGTTGAAAATAGTATGGCTTATTTGATGAAAAAGAGAAAGGAAGATCCTTACAGAAGTATAGTCGACAGGACAATATATCGGGTTCTCCATGCTCCTATGGATCAGGTCCCGTCTTTTGAACCATGAATGACGGGTTTTGAAGGTATAAAGAATTTCGCTATTACCTATATGACTCCAAATTTTATTATCGGTTTTTGGTGACAAGCTTACGATCCCACTTTACGTACTAGAATATTTGGTTGTGCAGGGCCACGTCCGAAAATGGTTGTGAACGAGGGAAGGAGTCGACAACATTACGACAAATGCACAAAAAGGAAACTAAAAATTATTTCTAAGATGTCTGAAAGTGGAGAGAGAGTGAAGCTGATGAAAAATCATATTACTATGTAGTCTATGTTGTAGCTGTAGCATTGCATGAATACAGGAGATTTTAGTCCATAGTACTACCCTCAACATTTAAAATTCATATGATTCTCATGTAAAGTATTTTTTTATTATGGGTGGTCATATTGCCACCACAATTATCAATTGATACATCACATTTTAATTGCAATTAAACTCCTTAATCTTTGTTCTGCCAATTATTTCCTTAACTTTTTTTTTTTTCTGTTGCATTCTTATCTTCAACATTTTATTAATTCACATGTCTCATTCTTTATAATGATTTATATTAAGTTCGTGTTTGACCCACATTCTCTCAAAATACATTTTTTCAAATCTCATTGTCAACTACACATTTTTCAATAAAATAATATTTTTCATCACATCAATAATTTTTTTTTACTTTTTAACAATATATTTTTTATCATATCACTGTTTAAAATACATTTTTTCCTCAATAATATACATCAAATACCCCCTAAAATATTTTATTTTCATGCTTTGAAATGAGGGAAAAATATTTTTTGCGTTTTTTATATATTTATTTATTTGAAATGTGATAAGAAAATAAATTGTTTTATGTTATTTCAACGGACTTTTGGACATAAGACTGTTATTAAATACAAAATGTGTTAATTAATGAAAAATTTGAGGATAAAAATGACATAAAAATTTGTTAGGATTTAAGTGCTAGTGAGCAAAGATTAAGAACATTAAATACAATTAAAAAGTAGTGCAAGAAATAAGAATTGAGGTATTAATATAATTACCTTTTATTAAACACGTTTCACGTTTCTTAAAATAAAAAGGGTTTCTAACATTGTCCCATCTAATTTTTGAGTTCCGTAAATCTGCTTACTAATCTTGCACTTCATGTGAACGCACTTCATCTAATTGAATAAAAAGTGAGAAATTTACGAACTTGTAGATTTGGGTTAATTATATTTCAGATTTAAGGAAGAAAATTTTGAATAAAAAGTAGTTGAAGCGGCCATTGATCTTGTTTGGGCTTGATTTGTACATGATTTTCTCTTATGATCGTGTAGGTTTAGATTTTCTGCTAATGGGTGCCAAACGGGGGATACAAAATGACTGATTTTATTGAGGGCATGTAACTTTGCACTTAGTATCATTTTGACCACTATATTTTAATTTTTTAAGGGATAATTGTAGTAGAGGCCCAAAACCGTTCAAACATTTATAGATTTTCTTTTAATCTTTTATTTGTTGCCGTAAGACCTTTTCAAAAACTAAGGCCTCAATGGAATCCATCCGTTTTTCTGTTAGCTTAGCCAAAAATTTAAGTTTGGCCACATTTTTAATATTTTCTAAAATGGGGCAAAATAGTAACCTTATAATATTAAAATATTAAAATAATTAAATAAAAACAAAAAAAAAGGGGAAAAAAAGAAAAGAAAACAGTATCGTCATTTTCCCCCACGCCACCACCCCACCTAAATCCAAAATCAGGGTTGTACCTTTGTTTCACGAGGTCTGTGGCAAATTTCAAAATTTTGGCTCCTAAATCATAGGAGGCAATCCATTTTTTCATTTAAAATAGTCTTATAGAACTAAATTTATTAACTTAAATTCAACAATAAAGCAACAAGTAAAAATAAAATATTCAAAATATTTNAGAAAAGAAAACAGTATCGTCATTTTCCCCCACGCCACCACCCCACCTAAATCCAAAATCAGGGTTGTACCTTTGTTTCACGAGGTCTGTGGCAAATTTCAAAATTTTGGCTCCTAAATCATAGGAGGCAATCCATTTTTTCATTTAAAATAGTCTTATAGAACTAAATTTATTAACTTAAATTCAACAATAAAGCAACAAGTAAAAATAAAATATTCAAAATATTTATGTTGCAATCAAATAACAATACGAAAATGTTCTAACCGATCACTTAAATATAACCCGTCTTGCGGTTTTTGAGACAAAAAATATCAATCAATTTTGTATAATCGAGTCGTTCAATCATTTTTTTTTCAATGGATAACATGATCAATCCATTCAATCTTTCATGTGATATAGTTGAACGGAAATAAGTCTTGATCAATTTCAACTTGGAGAAAGTTCTTTCAGCTGATGCAACTGTAATTGATATAGTGAGCAAAATTTGGTAAGCAATGCGAGCATTTGGAAAACAATCATTCATTTTCTTCAAGTAATTTAGCACATCAATAACTCTTTTTGTTTCTCTGGATAAATAGCACTTCAAAACTATCAACTCTATACATAAGTCATCACCAATAATATCTGAATGTCCATTATAGTTCAAATACTGCTCAATATTCTTACAAGATTTCAACTAACTGTCAATGTGCATACTCTTTAATCCCTCCAAATTAAACGCAAATCACTCGCCACCGCCACCGCCACCAAGCACCGCTTAGAAATTATGGTTAAGGCTAAAAGCCAGTTCAAGGAGCGCATGTATGTGTATGATGTTTTCAGCTCTCGTCTTTACTTTATGTGCTGCTGTCTATCATTTTCTGAATTTTTGCACAAATTGAAATTTTAGTACCGCAACTAATGTCGAAAATGAGTTCCCTTTGCCATCGAATGCTACCAATCCTGATATTTGAACCTCAATAGGGTATGCTTCTTATGCACCTGAAAATGATGCGTTGATTTGGAAATGAAATCTTTTCCAAGTGGTAAGATAAGAGTTGCATTTAACTCTCGCTGTAGGTTCACTTATTGTTCGGGAGTTAATTATTTCAATATTCACAAAACTTTAAATAATGTCACATTTCACTCTTCGCACTTTAATTTGCACTTTATTACTCACTAATTGTTGCGCCCCATTACTTACTACCAAACTCCCGTCTTTAACGATTGTATACGTGGACGACGGATTTCACATTTCGTAGTTAAATCACTCCGTGAATCGCCAGCTCAAATTTCGCAATCATTCCTCACCCATTTTCACCCCAAAATCGTCAATTTGGGAAATGCAAGCCACCAAAATTGGAATCCCAGATTCTTTTTGAACCCAAACCCTCAAATTGATTTTGCCATACAATTGAACCGTGAAGTTTGATTCTTGCAGTCATTCACACGAGAGACCTGTTGGAGGTAAATCTGCTAATCTTACTAGGCAATTCATGCTGAAATTAGTATGTAGATTTGGGCTGTATTTGCGATTCTCATCACATTTATTCTGCATTTTATGAGCGGGTTATTTATTTATTTTGAAACGGGGGATTAACATTTTTTGAGTTTGGTTTCAGTATAATATTTGATAATTAGATTAAGCTATTGTGTTAATGTTACAGAACGGCGTTGATTTGCCCTAACTTCATTTGTAACTGTTTTCCAAATTGAACGTGATTCGTGAATGTCTGTCCATATAGCTATAGATGAAAAGGATAAGGGGAATTTTCTAATCTTATTGAGTAAAACTACTTTTTTTTTTTTTGGCGGTTTTTGGTTTTGTATTCATTTTCTTCGAACACACACACACACACATATATTTTGGGTCATTTAGCGCAAATGTCATTCAGTAAATATCTGAAGTGTTCACGTTCCAAATATCCAATAGTAGGTGTTGAAACTTCATTTCCAGTGAACAAACATAATTTTGTTAAAATCTAACTTGCAGGTTCTAGACGAGGGTCGTTCCAAAGTATTTTGATGCCAATAGTAGCTCAATCGTCACTGGTAATTTTCAAGTGGGACATGAATGAAGCAGCCACCTTGTATGAAGTTCCAACGGATGAAGTTAATTTCGAAGTGATAGTGGACGAATTGCAACATACTAAAGAAAACTGTGGATAGCAAATGATTCCAATGTTTAAACTTGTGTGTCCTTTTGTTTAGCATACAAATCGATCAAATGTACAGTATGTTTGGATCGAATGTCTGTTCTATTGCTTCGGTAAATTGTCCATTTTTACACCTAGAACTATGTCAATCACATATCGTTTATCAATAATTTCTATTTTAGAATGCCAAAATGTACACTACGTTTGGATCAAATGTATCACAAACTCAATGTTTTATACATTATGGTTTGATATGTTTGTTTTCCATTGTCTCTTCAACCATTTCGAAACTAGAGTGCATAGATGTTTCAATTTCTTTTCATTCATTTGGAAACAAGTGTACAAGGGAACCCATCGATGTTTCTGATGTTTAGTAGACGAAAAGTTAAGATAAAAGTAGACCAAAAAGTTAATTCAAGTTCATCAGCAAAAAAATTAATCAAATTGCTCGAGAGTTCTAAAAAATTAAACCACTATTCTCTTCTTAATTTGAATAAATTGCTTAGTACACTTAAATCAACCATTCCCCTTTCATTAACTCGAATTCAAGCTAATAACTTAAAAATCCTAAAATTTAACACAACTCGAAGCTTGAAGCAGTAGTATTGAACTGGGAGTATAAATAGAAAAAAATAATCGACCTTGAATGCAGGACCAACATCATCGGCATAAATTCTTCAATGTTAGCTGTGCTTTGATTTGAATTTAAAGACTCCAAACAGCAGCAACAAAAGCAAGAACTACTTATCAATCACAACTCAATGCACTAGATATCTATAACCAGGATTTTAAATAAAATCAAGCACCAGTTTCCTTTTATGGAATCATAATGTGTACATCAAAAGACTAGCAATAACCCAGTTGCTGCCTTCAAAAAACTACATCTGCTCTTGCTGCAACAATGCTAGCATAAAAAACACCATCCACACTTCAAAAACCAGTTTAAAAACACCATCCACACCAGTACAAGAAGTTTCCTAACTACATTGCCAAAACCAGCAACAACACCTGCACGAAAATCACCATCTACACTACCCATACTCCTCAGGTTCATGCAACTTTCAAAAATCTGATGTCCCAACACGTTCCTTAGCATCTGCTCTTGCTGATCTTGCTTTGGAAGACTCGTTTCCATGCGAACGGCTGCAAGAATTAAGCTTCGCGGTCCGATTGTGTGGTAAAATCGATTTAGGGGTTAGGGTTCGAAGGGAATCCGGGATTCAATTTTGGCGGCTTGCGTTCCCCAAATTGACGATTACAAAGTGAAAATGGGTAAGGAGTGTTTGAGAAATCTAAGCTTGCAATTCATTTTTTTGTTGTGTTGATTTAACTGCCAAATGTAAAGTCCGTTATCCATATGCGCAATCATCAAAGACGGAAGTTTAACTGTGAGTAATGGAGTGTAATTTTATAAGACCACATAAATTGGCCAGAAACTCACATGGGGTGGGCCTCATGTGAGTAACATATTAGAAAAAAAAAAAAACCACCCACCCCCCTTGTTGTGAGATATCTAGCCATTTTCTGGCCACTTTCCTTCTGTACGAGTAGAAGGATTGATTTTATAAAGTTCAGTAATGGAATGCAAGTTGAAGTATAATGAGTGAAACGTGACATAACCTAAAGTTCCATGTGTATAGAAATAGTTAACTCTATTGTTCGGTGTTGAATTAAATTGAAAAGTTCTAAAACCAAATGATGCATTGATTTTTTTGAAGGTAAAGTGTGCTTCTTGCTCTTCTTCTTGCTGTGATGGAAATTGAATCTGTAGTATTGAGGCGATTGTGATTGGGGTGGATAGTGGTGGCCGTGGTTGGTGACTGTGGCCTGTAGTAGGTGATTGGAAGAGATTATTATCTCTGATTTTGGGTTTTGGGTTGAGGGAAGAAGATTATATTATTATTATTATTATTATTATGGTTTTATTTAGAGTGTGTTTGAACCACATTATTTTGGAAGAATGTATTCTGAAATAATAGATTGACGGAGAATGTGTGGTTGAAAAAGAAGGAAAAATTATTGATGTGATGTAAAATATTATTTTATTGAAGATGTGTAGTTGAAAATGAGTAGAAGAATGAGAAAATAAATTTTAATGTGTACCAAACAACTAATTTTATATGATATTTTATAAACTTACCATTTTGCCAATTTTAAAAATATTAAGCCCCATTTGGCTCTCATTATTTGAAATTTTAATGGTTGTAATATTTTTATTTGAAAAAACATGTAATTAAAAAAGAAGATTTTATTATTATTATTATATGTAATATTATTTTATTGAAAAATGTGTAGTTGTTAAGAAGATAGAGAAAAATGAATTATAATTTTAATGAGGAGTTCAAAATGTGATCAAACTTAATTTTTTGGTTAATTAATAGAAAAATGGGTAGAAATCCATTCATTAGGATCTCTGTTGCAACATTTTGAAAATTTTGGTGTAACAATTGCAACAAAGGTAAGGTTAGAGAAAAATTTACAAATGTTTGAAAGGTTTGAAACCTCTACTACAATTTTCCCCTTTTCACACGGACCACAAACTCAGCTTGTCTTAGGATGGAATAACTCACAGAATTTGTACAGGACACAACAGCATCCTGTGCATTTGTGTGTGTGTGTGTGTGTATTTTTTTTCATCTCTCAATCTGTGCTGTCCATTTCAAATTTCTGTATGAATTTTGTACCAGTTTTCTGTACTTATATATTGATTCTTGAGAATATGATCAAGTCCCAAATTTCCAAACATGCTCCAAATCATTATGTTTTATTTTATATTCCTAAATTAAATTGTATTTAAATTATTTTAGAAATAATTAAACACGATGTTCTTTTTTAAATCTTACGACTTGGTACACAATAATGGATTCATTTTCAAACTGATTCCAATTTGGTGTAAATTAGTTAAAATTCATTTTCAATCGCACTTTTTATAAAAAAAATAATTTATACGTAGACCTATAATTTTCTTAATTTATAACCATAAATTCTTCAAAAATTATTTTTCATAAAACTTATTTCAAAAAATCAAGTTCTAAAGGTTTATTTATTTCAATATACGATATGCGAAAGTTAATGTTTTTTTTTACAGAATTTTAAAAAATGATCACGTGGCAAAGAAAAATGGGTACGCTACATGTTAATTTAAAAAAATGGAAGAAATAAAAATTCTATTGAGTATGTCTTACGTTATTTTGAAGTTTGTTTCGAGAACTACATCACGAATAAATCGAATTACCTAAACGAATATTAAAAATAGTTAAACGTGTGTGCTTATTAAAAAGAGAAGTGTAACTCTTCTCTTCTTTAGTTTTTTTCAATTATTTCATTAACGTTCATTATTTTTGTGTTTCAATATAATTTGCATTGTTTTATTAGAAATTTTACATGAAGTATTACGTGAAAATCTTCGAATGTAGAAATTTTATTATGATTTTTTTGGAAAAATAATTCATACCTCATGTAAAATTCTCTCCTAAAAGTTCATAATAAAACTTTTACATACGAAAATTGTTGACGTCACACTACATGTAAAATTTCTAATAAAATGATGTAAATTATTTTGAGAAATTTGTCACGCAAAAAATAATAAACGTTAATTAAATAATTTAAAAAATTTAAAGAAAAGACGTATTATACGTTCATTTTTAATATGTATGTTTGATGCACATTTAACTATTTTCGACGTTTGTTTAGATAATTCGATTTGTCCGTGATGTAATTCTTGAAACGAACTTCGAGATAACGTATGCGATTTAAGAATTCGACTAACGTACGATCGTCGAATTTTTTTTTTAAGTTATTGTGTTATCGAAATTCTAGAAATACTAATTTGGAATTATGTACTTTGACTCACGATAACATTTGCTACGATTTGCCGTTTTACACGATGTTAATGATGTTAAAAATTAGGTCGTGAATACTTCAAAATGATATTAAAAATGTAATATTTCGACTTTGATCGACATCTCATAATTATCTCGAAAATTGACATGTTAAATAGAGTTTTTATTTCTTCCTTTTTTTTTTGGTACTCAGGTATCCCAATTTAGCCGGACTAATTTTCTGGACCACCAGCAATCGGTCCCTCAGTAACTGACGGAGGTAAACCGCGTGTTATGTCTAAGTTGACCAAGGTTCGAGTACCCCTTATACTCCTGACTTCAAGAGAGCATTTCTCCATAATTATTATATCTCCAAGTTACTTAAATTAATATTGATCATTACATTACTCAACTGCTCCATTCTTCTGTTTTTTTTTTTAATTACCCGTAGGCTGTAGTGTACCTTTTTTTTTCTTTGCCACGTGGTCATTTTTTAAAATTCTGTAAAAGTATGTATTTATTTTTAAATTTTGAGTTGTACTCCCTCCGTCCCAAAAAGATAGTCATGTATACTATTTTTCTCCGTTCCAAAAGGATAGTCTTGTTTTCATTTTAAACATGTATTAAATTTTTCATTTCCACATATACCCTTATTTAATACATCTTGGTATAATAGACACCAATTACCTAAATAAGGGATAAAGGGTATAGATGAAAAAATATAGTAAAATTTAATACTCTAACTATATTAATTACCATTTCTTAATCTGTGTGAAAATAACTATAGAACTATCTTTTTGGGACGAAGGTAGTAAAGTTTAACGACGAGGGCATTAATGAAATTAAATAACAGGTTAAAAGGCAAAAGAAAATTAAAGCTGACAGTTTTGCCTTTTGCCGTCTGCTTTTGGCGCTCCTCGAGGCTGACCTCGCATTTCTCGTTTTTCTTGTTCACACTCGCACCCTTAACACGTCTCTCAGGGTGCTACTGTGTGTGTATGTGTGGAATTTTTGAATGGAGTTTTCAAATCCTCTGCTCGTAAAGTATCGAAACGATCGCCGAAAGCTTCTTGAGTTTCTACTATCATCGGGCTCGATCAAAGAAATCAAAACTCCGGCGGGCCTCACTACCTCAATTTCGAACATCGATTTCGATTCTCTCAGTATTGATTACGTTCTTGAATGTGTGAAGTCCGGTAATTTAATTTATTTGTGAAGTTATTATTTAGTTTTGATTTTAAACTAGCAGCTTAATATTGTGCAGAAGTATTGAATTTTTGTTCATCTCATAAATTGCCGGTCTCACCACCTCAATTTCTAACATTCATTTCGATTCTCTTAGTATGATTACATCTGGTAATTTAATTTTGTGTGAAGTTAATGTTAAGTTGTAATTCTAAACTAGCAAGCTCAAGTGTTTTAGGTGTAAATTTTGTTTAGCATGATTAATGATGGTTTAGATGTTACTTGATCGACTCTTTTCTGGAAATTTGTTATTGTCCCCTTTGGTTTTATTTTTGAATGTCGAATGTCCTTTTAGTTGGTGAGTTCTTGCACTTTCTATGTTTATATATTGTCATACAAAGCAAAAAGCTTTTATGTATGTGCATATATATATGTGTGTCCGTGAGTGCGCGCCTGTAACTGTGTATGTTTGGATGCTCATTTTGTCGTATTTATCAATTTGCTTGCTGTTTTTCATCATTTTGGCGGCTTTAGATGATCTTTTGTAACTGATTAGGTGGTTTGCTTGATGTTTCCCTAGCATGGAAGGGATGTTATGATGAATCTTCACTTCCGGCCATGGTAAGTTATGTAGGAAAAGAATATTTCTGGATTTTTTTTCCTTTGGGGTATCATGATTGTTTAATTGAGCTTAAATTGATATGTAATGTTTACTTGGTTTCCTGTAATTTCTAGTCCCTCTTTTGATTATTCACTGTGTTATATATTCAAATTGTACATAATTTTGTATTTACTACTCATACAGTCTATTAAATACATTTTGTGGGATCCACCACTATTCCTCTTTATAAACCATTAAAAATTTGCCAAACTGAGTCATATTATCGGCAAGGTATACCGTTTACAGTCGATTATTTTAATAGATTCCTAACCTGTGTTTATCTGGTAAGTATCTTTGAGGGTAGGTTGTGTTAAGTGGAACATTAACATTAAAGATGCCGTAAACAGGCTGCTAATAGCTGAGCACGAACATCAGTCATTTATCGAGGTTCCATTTTGGAAGATGGGATTGAGAAGAGAAATCTCCAATTCTGTATACCTGTCAAAAATTGTGATGCAGGATCATAAATCACATTATGTTGTATATTAATCTCTAACCGATCTAAAACCTCTTGCGAAAAGTTTAACTCCATTCTGCAGTCTTTTTTCCTCTAGGTTTTGGATCACCATTTTGTCTATAACCGCTATCCTATACATGCTTTAGATTTGATTTCTCTATTCGTCTAGGGTATTCCCAATATCTCTTAGGTAGGTGTGAGAATTTGTTTGCAGCAGACAAGAAAGGCTTTCATTTGAAGATATGCCATTAAGGTTACTTTTGTCTGCATTAGATCGGAGAATATGTTGATATACATAAAGTAGGAGGTGATTTGTAGTTAAAATTTAGAGCTGAACTTGGAGTAGTTCAGCCTTTGAATAAATCTCTTAACTTTCAAAGTGAATTAGATATTTCTTGCAAAGACGAGAGCTAACTTCCCTTTGTTATAGAATACACAACATGTGGACATGGGCATATGTATTTCTATATCATATGAGCAAGGGAATCTGCAGAGCATGTGCTTAATTTTCAAGGTCATATCACCAAGGGTGGTTTTGAAGTTCCATCTTAAAACATCAACCTCACTTAATGAGTAGCCCATGTCTTATATGTGAATTATCTATTTTATCTACAATTGACGTGGGATTTATTTCTAAACATGTTTCTGCAAGTTGGTGGGTCATTTGGGAACAATAATCGTGAAATCGAATTGCTTGCTTGAGCTTGAGACAAATTGAATTTCTCATTTGATTTGTTGGGCTCTGATACCATGTTGAACCACTTCATTCGAAGCTTAAGTTGCAGTTAAAACCTCATGCATATAACTTAAATATTGTCTTCGATTATCTATATGCTTAAAATATTCACATTTGAAATTTCAAACATTATGCCTCTTAGATGCATCCGATCTTTTTTCCAAATGACCCCGAAAAGGAGCCTAGGAATTTGTGCCTTTTGTCTCCCTAAAATTGCTGGATTTAAAATTTAATCTGTTCCTTCGGCTGGGTTCACTGTTAGTTTGACTTCCTCTCTTTCTGATGAAGACAGTTATTTATTGTCTCTATTTTCTGCAGGTGCACTTGCAATCAGGAGATATTTTTTATCTTCATTCAGATCCAGAGTTGGCTGGATCTCCACCTAGGCGGGCGCCCCCAGTAGTCCATTCCATCCGATCAAGTTATCTGGCCAGTGAACAAATACCTTTATCTGGTCCTGAAATTGGGGTGAACTGTCAAGTTAGCTCATCTGCAAATTTAAGTCCCATGCATAATTCAGATATTCTTACAGTAGGATTACCAATGCTGAGAACTGGTATATGTTTTCCTTTATCCTGTACAACAATGAGCTCCCCCAACCCCACCAGACCAAGATGGAAATAAAAATTACATTGTTAATTTTCATAATGTTTGTGGATTTGATTACACCACCTTTCACTACTCAGGCACAATTCTGATAATCAAACTCTCTCCCGTTGAATTGTAGATTACCGTAGTAGGTAATTTGGCTCCCCAAAAGGCCAAACAATTGTATACTTTCATGTTGTATTGCATGTGCTTTTAAAATATCTAATAAGTCGGCAAATGTGAGGCTGCTCAAAATAAAGATACCAGTCACATATCTGTATAAATTGAGCCTCGTATTTCACTTTTTCATGGTGATCACAGCAGAATCATGTAATAAAAAAAAAAATCAATGTTTTTAATGGAAAAAGCACCTCAACGATATAAATAGATTATATGATGAGCAAGACTATTTTTGCAAGAATAGCTTCCATGCTATCCATCTACTTTATAGACACGGGAAGGTGTACTATGCTACATATCTATCTTTTCATTTTTCTGTTGCTCTTTTCCTTTTGGTTCTTCTTTAACATTACACCATGATATATCCTAAATCCAAGGTAATTCTGAATTGGAATTCCAAATCTTGTTTAAGATGATTGTGAAAGTCGGATAAGTGGATCGACAATCATAGCTACAAGCCTCTAATAGTAGTTCCGGAAAATTACTAGATTTGAAGAATGGATTCTGCAACAGTGTTAATTATGTTAAAATATGTAAATCAGCAAAAGGATTGTAAATAATCTTAAGAATTATCTAAGGTCCAGATAGCTTAATGATTTTAGAGTTTTATATAAATAAAAATCCTTTACAAGTGGAGGATTTTCTTAATATTACGTAAAAATACTATATTGATTCTTAGAATTATACCTTCTACCATCAATGATGTCCTACTGAGCTTGGCCTTCCAAAATATTTTAGTTATATAGATCTCAAAAATCCTATCAAATCCTTGTCCATTTTACCTAACTTCGTTTTTTTTCTTTATTCTTGATTTTAGAACTCTTAAAAAAAGTTATGTTTACATAATAAATATGCATGGAAACAATAACGAAAGGTCATAAGAGTCATAACAGGTCAATATTTGTTTAATCTTAACGATCTAAATGAATTTGACATCTTTTGAATTCCACCTTTTGAGTAAACTGATACATAGTTTTAGGGTTTGTGAAGGATTGGTGGATGATGACTTGCGGGAATTCGCGTACGAAGTATTGCTTGCATGTATGCTGTTTTCAGGGTAATCTCTTCCTCCCGTCTCTAGCTTGTGCCTTTGTGCTTGGCAGTCCCCCCAATATATTTACTAGCATGATGTTGGTTTCTGCTCATGTGTGATTGCTTTTACTTGTGTCTTTGACTAGTTTATATATATTGCTTTTCCATTTTACCTCTTTCTTAAGATGTATATTCGCGTTTCTCTTTATCTGTTCTTGTTCCTTCATTAATATTTTGCTTCTTGCTCACCCAGGTTTGAAATTCACTTGATTGATGATAAAAGGAGGGAAAAAAGTTCTAGATTTCTTGCTGGCTTGAAAAACAAAAAGGATAAACGACATTTACAGTCTGAGTCTCCAGATAGGCATTTGAAGGTTCTTGAAACGATTCGCTTACAAATGCAGGCGAGTTAGGACATGCCCTTTTTGTGTTCTTTTATTCAGTGATTAATGTCTTGTTGTATGTCTAGTGAGGTTTTACTTCTCCAGTTCATAATCTCTTTTTTATGCTGGTGTATTTTTCTCCCCATTTCCTTTTCTTCATTAGTTTAAATATTAAGCCCTTGTTTGACCCACATTAAAATTTTCATTCTCATTCTTCTACTCATTTTCAACCACGCATTCTTCAATAAAATAATATTTTCTATCACATCAATAACTTTTTCTTCTTTTTCAACCACACATGCTCCATCAATCTACTAATGAAGAAAATGTTCTTCCAAAATAATGTGGCTCAAACACACCCTAATAGTTATACCATACTTTACTAAAGTACAAACTATAATGCTATGTGGCATAAGGCATCAGTTTTCTCTCTCTCTCTCTCACGCTTTCATTCTATCTCACTTTTTACGATGGTTAAATGTTAAGTTTCGTCCCAGTATGTAATATGCATTATTGTCACCATATAATGGGTTCAGTTATTGAACCTTGAAAGGGTAAATTTGCTATAAAGATCTAGAAAAATTTGTCATTGAAATATTTGCTTCAGAAACCACATCTTTTCATTGATAGTGTATATGGGTGCCTTCTACAGTAATGACAGATGTGATATCTAAAGTCGTTTGTGGGTGAAGCACTGTGAATGATATGCCAGCTTAAGTTT
This sequence comes from Fraxinus floribunda, assembly GCA_903798395.1. NCBI lineage: Eukaryota > Viridiplantae > Streptophyta > Magnoliopsida > Lamiales > Oleaceae > Fraxinus > Fraxinus floribunda. The sequence continues at coordinate 739 of CAIGRS010073663.1, read as the reverse complement.
CTTCTAGAATTACAGTTAAAAGTGTAGAAGAATGGAAACAGGAACTATCTAGGTGTTCTAATACTCTTTATTACAGCTATTTGAGTTCATAAAATCAAAATTTCATAATAAAAAAACTTGATTGTGAACTCAGAGCAAGATGTATAGTTTAACGATAGTTTCTCTTTTTGAAGAATTATAGAGAGGAAAACTCTATTTTTTGATATATTAAACACTAGGAAAAGTTACATTATATAGGAGAAGCATGACAACATTTCTGTCATTGAATCTCCATAATTCTAGTAATAATCAATCCCTCAAATTAAGGGATATATGGACAGAAATAAACAAAATTAAAAAAGGAAACAAAATCATGCTCATCTCTTTTCTTTATTTAAAACAAGGAAAGAAATAAGAAAATAAGAAACTAATCCCTAAACTTTAGGCACTAATTTTGGAATTCCACACTCCCTCTCAAGCTGGAGAATAGATGTCAATCATTCCCAGCTTCTATTCTCCAGCTTGGAAGTCAATTCTTCAAACTTTACTCTGGGAAGGGCTTTCGTTAGGATATCAACCACTTGAAGATGTGTAGGAGTATAAATCAAGTTCAGCATCCCTTCTTCAGCCTTCTTTTTAATGAAATGGCGGTCTAGCTCCACATGCTTAGTCCTATAATGATGGACACGATTTTTAGCAATGCTGATTGCGGCCAAATTGTCGCAGAACACCTTTATTGACTCTTCTGTTGGAACTCTTA
>CAIGRS010073635.1:0-13516 GCA_903798395.1 Fraxinus floribunda | reverse complement strand
CCGAGCCGAGCCGGCTCGTCTCGCGAGCCACCCCGCTCGGCTCGAGCCCGTGCTCGTTTTTTTACGAGCCCGAGCGGCCCGTGGATCGCTACAGTACGAGCCGAGCGGGCGAGCCGACGAGCGGCTCGGCCCATTTGCCACCTCTAAGGGCAGGGTCGGTGGGGGCCCCTCAAGGTTGGGGTTCAACCTTTTTTTTTTTAATAAGTTTTTTATATTACATTAAATGTACTTTTTTCTTTATAAGCTCGGTTAATGATGATTGAATAAGATAATAAATAATTTTATTTATTTACAACTATTTAATCTCCTCATCCGAATATAGTGTAATAAAAAATTGGATAACTTTAATTTTTGTTGACAAGTTGTTAATTGGGTTGAGTTGGGCCGATTGGATTTCAACTTTTACATGGGTTGTGTTGTGTTAAATTTTGATCGACCGATCGTGTTAGGTTGGATTTGGGTTAATGCAAAAATCGACCCAACTCAACTCATGCCCACCCCTAATTCGGACATCTTATGTATAATAGATAATATCTTTAATTTTAGCGAGAAGTTTTTTGTATACAATGCTCTTTATTTTGACTATTAATTTTTTATGTATTGCTCTTTATTGACTATTAATCAGTGGTCAATTAATTCAAACGCATTCTCTATTTCTATTTTAAAAGATTAAATTAAATAACTTTGAATCTTATTTTTAACACATTAATTCTTTAAGATAAAGAGCGTTCTGTATTTAAATGATCTTATGAATATGTTCTAAACAAACTGACAAAAAGCTACAGGATCATTTTAATGACTATGGTAGATTATAAATATTTTTGTCCTTTTATCAATGTCGGCAGATCTGTTTTTAGCAATTTATTGAAATTAATTAAAGTCAATTAAATAAATTAACCCGTGCAATTCAAGTTGTTCGACAACTTTCTTCATGTATCAGATAAGCTTAATTATTGGAGTATTGAACAATTTGTTGTATCTATAAACTCCGTGACATGCCCACTACGGAGGGGAGGGGAGGGGAGGGGAGGGGAGGGGATCCCACATATGTCGACTCAACATTGATTGTTCAATTGAATCGGGCATATTTAATCAAGAAACATAGTCTTGGGCTTAAGGCTTTGTATACTTGCCATGACCCATCTCCATTTTTCTATATGCTAGTCGTTGTCACTGTGTTACACGAGTTTTGTATTTATTGTGTTTTTATTAGCGTAGAAATTGTAGATTTTCGGGACAAATTTTGATGATTCCAAGTGTTTGGTCAACTTTGGTGCTTCGTTTGATTGCATTATTGAAGAGTCTAGAGAGCATATTACTACTGATGGTAAGTTGACCTTTAAATGTGTTTGAAGGACTTGTCAATCAAATATTTCACAAGTATCATTGCGAAGGAAAAAATCATAAATAAGAGTTTAAGTATAACTCATATCAAAATTAAGATAAAATGTTTAAAATTTTAAAAATCGGATATTTATTAAATTTTACTTTTGAAATAATTAATAAAAAATATATTTTATAAATTAAATGTAAGGTCACAATTTTATACGATTTGATCAAATAATCGGTTATAAATAAATTCTCGGTCACAATTAAAAAATTTATAGATTACAAAATATTTCACGATCACAAATTTATCAAATTAATATTCATATATTATTTATTAGTCACAAATCATAAATTTTATAAGTCACAACTTATTTCATGGTCACAAAATATCAAATTAATTGGCCACTAATTAACAAATTTTCAAGTCGCACATTCTTTATAGGTTACAATTATCTATTTCAAAATCAGCCAATTTATTGATCACAATCAATCAAATCATTTGTAACCACTACCAACACTTGTGATCACAATCTCACCACTGCCACCAACAACATCATAGTTGAAACCACCGCCGCCAAAATCACCACCTCCCGACAGTAAAACCATTATCTCAAATATCGTAACCAACATCACCGCCACCACTACTACCCACCCATAACCACCACCAACACCCATCAAAAAAAAAATCATCACCACCACCGCGATCTATGCTTCTGCAGCCGCGATTTGGGCTACTAGAGGCGCGATCTACACTTCACTACATATCCACCAACCACCTGTAGCACCACTATCTCTACTTTTACCACCATCGTACATCCTAAAACCCTGACTAAGCAGATTGGAGGAAAAAACCAATCCAAAACTCCTAAACCATCGTCGTTGCATCCCACCCTCCATCCACTAGCACCACCACCGCAAACACTACCACCATCACCGTATACCTACAAAACTCTAACTAAGCAGGTTTTAGGAAGAAATCAACCCAAAACGTACATATAGCCGCAGCACCACCTCCACCACCACTAGCATCATCGCACACACATAACACAAATCACCATAACATATATCCACACATACAACTATACACACAAATCACCGTCACACACACCATAGCAAACCACTCACCACCGCACACCACAGATCGTTGCACCGCACACCACAAATTGTCAAACCACCGCACGTTGGAAAAGGACATTAAATGGGATATTAGTGTTTCTAAGAGCGTCGATGGAGTCACAGCAAATAGGATAGTCTCCAGGGGTGGCGGCGATTTCATGCATGAGTGATAGGGTAGAGGGAGATGAAGAATATGAAATGATTTTGGGTTTGAATGTGTTAGGGTATGAATTAGGGTTGGATATGGTCGATTCGATTCGGTTCTCTTCAGAACTGAACAGATTCAATGTTTTCGGGTATTTAATAAATGGAACCATTTGGTCCAAATATAATTATGGAACCGTTCGGGTTCGATTTGGTTCAGTTATGTTCAGTTTAGTACCATAATTAAAATTTTTAACATTTACTGCAATACTACATAAATACAACAATGACATGTTTATTCATAACTTATACAAATCAACGTAGCATGTTGATGTTGAAATCTATTTATACAAATTATCAAGCCAACTTAGTAGGAAATATGGTATCAATCATGTTAAAAGATCGCAATTAAGATAATTGCTCCTCTAACATATGAGATATTTGAAATATGATCAAAAGATACAATGAGAGATTGTAATGTCTCCGGAGAAAATTGTCATTCTCTTTTCTTGGCTTTAATCCCATATTCAAATCTTTTCAGCTGTAATTCCGAACTAAAGAAGTACATTTGTTGCCCTAATTGATTTGGCTAGCAAGCTCGGAATGTCAAACCATCATATTATTCCTGTAAGTGGCCCCTAGTAATTAATGGATTACTTAGGAAAGAGAGCTTAATCACTTGATTGGTGGATTATGTAGGCATTGACGTCAGAACTTTACATATGCCTCCAGCTGATTGGGTGTCTATATATCTCGTTAGTGATTTTCAATCATTATGCTTCCTCCAATCTCAATATGTGAACTTCCCGTACAAGCAAAACATTAGTCGAGCTGACTTTAATAACTGATCTCGGAGGCTAACAACTGAGCTGACCTCATGTCAACCTATTATTCTTCTATAGTAATCCGAACTTAACCAACCTCGAAGGTCGAACATCAACAGTTACCCCCCAAGTTAGCGCTAACCTAGATGATGGACTGACCTTTTCCAACACAAATTCCTAGTTTTAGTAATCATCTCAATAAATGTGAGGGACATGTGTCACTTCATAACCTGTACGTTAGCTATCAGGCACAGTTGGTTCCTTCTCCAAGAAGCTTTAAATGAAATAGCCTAAATGCAATCCAATCGTTTATTCATTTATTATTTCTTATTTGAATGGCTTGAATTCTGTCATTTAACATTCCTCCCTTTAAATAACTCTTCCCTTCTTCATTCTTCACTTTTGCACACCGCGTCTCCAGATTTTCGTTCTCTAGAAAAATTCCTTCCTATATATTTTTCTAAGTGAGGTCGACTTCACCCAGGTATTCCTTCCCTCTCAAAATATCTTTCGTTATTTCTACGCTTTATATATTTTTCCTAAATTTTATATGAGTTCGAACGATTCTCGAGTTCAGTCATGGGGAAATCAACAGGAAGAAACTATATCTTCATCGTCCACTCTGTCTATAAACCCTTCTTCCGCTAGTTCGAACTGCTTAGAAGTGTTAACTCTCATCTCCATAACTTCCGTTTATCCACAACCATCCAATTCCCCCAATAGTATGGAACAATTATGAAAAATGAGGGAGGAGAGGTGGCAAGTGGGTAGTAAGGATAGGAACCTAAAATGGGGAGCAGAAGCCCATAAGTCGATGATTACGGGGGACGTACTAGCTAGTATACGAGCTAAGTATAGTATACCTGATACTGTATAACTAGTGATCACATCCTCTTCCGACCAAGCTAACACTCCACCGTCAGGGTGTGTACCCTCAACTCAGCATTTCTTTAAGCTAGGTTGAGACTTCCTTTCCCAAAGATTATTCGCCAATTCTTTTCTTCATGGAGAATTGGCCCTACCCAACTTTGCTCAAATGGGTAGAGGACCTTGATTGCGACCTTAATTCTGTGGAAGCAATTAGGTCAACCCGAACTAAACGTGTCCCAATTTAACGTTGTGTTCACCTTTAAAGAGGATGGAAAGAACATGAGATGGTGGTATACTAGCGTCCGACCTAAGATGGGGGGCATTAGTTTTAGACATCCACTCCTCAATCAAAGGATGGAAAGAGGAGTTTTTCTTCGTCATGGGGGACTGGAAATTCCATCATGCCGAAGTGGATAAAGAGGACATAGTCCCCACTCTTTATCATTCTTTCTGTAATTAGTATTTATTTTATTTCTGATTCAGACCCCTTTTATGAAAATTATTTTCTCAAACCTTCTTCGCCCTTTTTCCAGTTTACAAACCTTGCCACCTGAGGTTGGTCATCCAAGGTCAAGCTGACTCCATTCGAGCTCTTTCCAACAAATAGAGGTCTTGCAAGTTCGTGATCTTAGACATACTTTTTCTAAGCAGGCCTACTTCGAACGCCATCATCAACCTCAACGTCTAGTCGTCCTGCTACTTCTGTGGGAGCTCCAACCTCTTCTCGTAAGTCAACTCCATACTGACTCTTTAATCATATCATTCTTTATTACTTAGAACTTTTCAAACCAACATTTTTATTGACTTCTGTCCAAGGCTAAAACACAGGCATGTTGAATTTTCGGGCAGCAAAGGTAGCTACTGAGGCTGCCAAAGCGAAGAGAAAGGCTACTGACGTCGAAGTCGCTGACCGACTTGAAGAGGTCAATTCGAAACCTGAAACGGAGCAGCCACTGAAAAGACATTGTTCTGCAGAACGACTAGCTTGTCGACCCTTGCTGCTCTCTACAGCTCTCTTCATCCAATTTCTTTGGCTATCCCCACTACGACAGCATCTTTTTCTTCGAGGTCGCGGAGAGATGCCCTGATCTGCAGAGGCTAAGCGTGGATGATCTAGTGGGGGCATCGACCTAAGGTCTTCTTAGATTTCCTACGAGCTCCCTCTCCAGCGACGGAGACTGTTGTTGCATTACCATCCACTCGGAGGGAATCTGCTACCATTATGACCAGGAGCTAGAATGAAAGAGAGCAATGATTTTTGGCTGATATGCCAATTGGAGAAAATATCATTTTAGCTCAGCTCTACAACCATAGAGTGATCCTCCACATGACATCAATTACTGAGAAGGTGAATTTCCTGACTCTTTAACATTATACTTTTATTATTCATATAACTACCTTTTAACACAACATTTTTCATTTTTAAGGTCAAGGTCGAGCTCGATAAGATTCCCAAATTAAGGGATCAGGCCAATGTTCTTTTTGAGAAAGTGGAGGCGGAGAATGCAGTCTTTGCTGAAAATGAGAATATTTATAAAGATCGTCTTAACATAATGGGGGACGAGCCCAATGCTCACCTTACTACAAAGCTGAAGCTGATGGATGAAATCAAAGCTCTGTGAACATAAGGGGAGAAGGCTGATGCCGGAGCTGAAAGTGAGAAGAAGAGAGCTGACGAAGCAACAGTTCGGGCAACAGCAGCGGTAAATAGGGTAAAAAAGGCGGAGCTAAACGCCTCTAAGGCAATTGAAACTGGAAGGCTTCCCCCGAGTTCGATGCCTTAGCTCAGGATGTGTATGTGCTGGCCTTGGGGGAAATCATCAAGTATATAAACAAGGAAAGGTCGGATTGGGATATTGTCTTTTTAGCAGAGGTATATAAAGAGCAGCAGGTAGAATTAGAGCAGCCATCCAAGACAGCTGAAGTCAGGATCACTCCGACTGAGGAAGATGTAGCTCATGTTTATGTTCCATCCCAAGACCCCCAGCTCCTTAGATTCCTTCTTTGTACTTGAGTTTTTACCTTATAAACCTCACAAATCTTTTGAAGCCCTCCAACTTCAATGAATGAAATTTTCAATTTGCTCTTTAAATGTTTTTACTTTAGAGATAACTCTGTTTACTTGAATGTTTATATGTGACATTAATTTCCTTTGTGGGTATCTCTTTATAAGAAATTTTCTCAATTCGTATAACCTTAGTTTGGCTTGCTCGTAAGAAAATACTTAGGTTTTTATGAAAATTTCACCAAGTATTGCAGCACGTGTAACCATAGCTCGGCATGCTCATGATTAGGGCTTAGACAATTCCTTGTAAGAATTTCCACCAAGTGTTACAGCACATGCAGACTTAGCTCGGCCTGCTCATGAACAGGGCTTACAGCACATGTAGGAATTTCCACCAAGTATTGCAGCACATGCAACCTTAGCTCGGCCTGCTCATGAGCAGGGCTTAGGCAATTGTATTAACTATTCTCTGCTTTAAAAGCATACATTTTTATTATACATAACATGCATTACATAGCACAACCATATTTTACTGATAATATTTTTTGAGGTGCTCCGCATTCCAGGGGTGTAGTAAAGGTCTTCCTCCCATATCTTCTAATTCATACGCTCCTTTAAGCAATGCTTTTGTTACTTCTTAAGGACCTCCCAATTTGGTCCCAAGAATCCAGAATTGAGTTCTCTAGTTGCTAAAAGGACTTTTCTTAATACGAGGTAACCCACTTTGAATTCTCATTTCTTGACTCTTTTGATTATAATACATGGCATTGCGTTGTTTATATACTGCATTTCTGATCTCAACCTCATTCCCTCTTTCTTCTATCAAGTCTAGCTCTCATCGTAACATTTATTCATTTCCTCTCTCACAATATGTTATCGTTCGAGCAGATGGAATCCCTACCTCAAGAGGAATGACAACTTCCACTCCAAAGGCTAAAGAAAACGTGGTTTCCCCAATGCTATTCCGAGGTGTAAAGCGATAAGACTACAACACACTGGGGAGTTCATCTGCCCATCCTCCCTTAAGAACATCAAGCTTAGCTTTTAGTGTATGTTTAATGATTTTATTAATTGCTTCAACTTGGCCGTTACCTTGAGGATGATTTGGCGTAGAAGTGTTTCTGTATGCCGAACTTCTCACAAAAATCGGCGAAACGACGGTTATCGAATTGTTTCCCATTGTTAGTCACGATGGAATGTAGTATCCCAAATCTGCATACGATAGATTTCCAAATAAAATCCGTAGTCCTCTACTCAGTTATTTTAGCCAGGGGGCTCGGGTTCGCCTATTTGTTGAAATAGTCCACAACTACAATTGCAAACTTCGTCCCTCCTTTTTCGATTGGCATAGGATCAATCAAGTGAACCTCCCATTTGGAAAAGGGCCAAGAAGCTATCACATAATTCAGCTCGCCTGGGAAGGAGCTTAATGTTGGGAGCAAATCGCTGGCATTCATTTCTCACAAAGTCTAGGGTATCCTTTTTCATAGTAAGCTAAAAATATCCTTTCGTAAAATTTTGTGGGCCAGGGATTGTCCATCAGCGTAATTCCCACATACTCCTTCGTGAACTTCTTGTAGGGCACTCGGCATCTCCTCTTCATTTAAACACCTCAACAAAGGTAAGGAGTATCCTCGCTTATAAAAGACATCATCTATCATCGTATACCTTACTGACCTCATTCAAAGTCTTTTTGCTTCAACAGAATCCTTTGGACAAATACCTATCCTCAAGAAAGACTTGATATCATCCATCCAGGTAGGTTTTAAGTCAGTTGCCATGGCGACCACTTCTGATTCCTCAATGGCTAGATGATATATCCTTGACACATGTATACTGTCAAATTTTTCTATTCCTTTACTATTTGCCAATCGAGCCAGGGCGTCGACATGACCATTTTGAGTTTGAGGAATCCGTTCGATGGATATCGTTTCAAAGTCATTGAATTCTCGCTTCACGATTTGAAAGTATTTGCTCATCCTTTCTTCTCTAGCTTGATATGCTTCATTGACCTGGTTGACCACCAATTGTGAGTCACTGTGGATTATTAGGCTAGTAACTTTCATATTTTTTCCATCCTCACTCCGGCTATGAGTGCCTCATATTTAGCTTCATTATTTGAGGTCCTGAAATCGAAGGACAATGCTTCGCTAAACAGTTGATTGTTGGGACTAATCAAAATAATTCCAGCCCCCGATTGTGTTTCGATAAAAGAACCATCTACAAAAAGTTTCTAGGGCGGCTGATGACAAGATTCTTCTATTGGGGCTGAATTGAATTCTGCGACAAAGTCGGCAAGGGCCTATCCTTTCAAAGAAAAATGGTGTTTATATCTTATATCGAGTTGGCCAAGCTCCATAGTCCACTTCATCATCCAACCTAAAGTGTCTGGTTTTTGAAATACCTGTCTCAACGGGTAGTTGGTTGAGATTTCAATAGGATGCTCCAAGAAGTAAGGCATCAATTTCCTTGTTACTATCACCACAGTGTAAGCTAGCTTTTCTAAGGGGGAATATCGGAGCTCGACCTCATAAAAGGCCTTGCTTACGTAATAAATTGGATGTTGCACCCCCTCTTCCTCCCTCATTAAGACAGTGATGGCTGCATGGTTAGATACAACTAAATATAGTATTAAAAGCTCCCCTACTTTTGGTTTTGACAACATTGGAGGTTGTATTAGTTGTAATTTTAGCTCGTCAAAAGCACGCTAACATTCGAAAGTCCATTCGAATTTCTTTCCTCCTCTTAAGATGTCGAAGACATGCTTACATTTATCGATCGACTTATATATGAAACGACTGAGGGTAGCCACCCTTACCGTCAGGCTTTGTATCTCTTTAGGTTTCGCTGGGGGATGCATTTCGATGATAGCTTGTATCTTTTCTGGGTTTGCTTCAGTCCCCCTCTAATTTACCAAATACCCTAGGAATTTTCCCGAACTCACTCCAAAGACACATTTGTGTGGATTCAGTTTCATTCCATACCTTCTTAGTACTTCAAATATCTCTGCGAGGTGCAACTGATGATCTTCTACGCTTACACTTTTTACTAACATATCATCAACATATACTTCCATAGTCTTACCAATTTGCTCGGCGAACATGGCATCGACTAGACGCTGATAGTAGCTCCGACATTCTTTAGATCGAAGGGCATCATCTTGTACCGCGATTAGTTATGAAGGCAGTGTGTTCCTGATCTGGTTTGTACATGGGGATTTAATTATACCCCGAGTACGCATCCATGAAGCTAAGCAATTCGCGCCCCGCCGTTGTATCTACCATTTGATCTATTCTTGATAACGGGAAGCTGTCCTTTGGACATGTCTTATTCAGATCGGTAAATTCAATGCACATTCTCCAATCACCATTGCTTTTCTTTACTAGAACTGGGTTAGCTAACCACGTTGGGTATTTTGCTTCACAAATAAACCAATTATGGAGTAGCTTTTGCACCTCTTTGTTTAAGGCCTCGTACTTTTCTGGGTTTAAAGGCTTTTGCCGCTGTTGTTGCTATCGTGCTGTAGGGTCAAGTCCTAGCTTATGGCAAGTGACCTTCGGGTCAATCCCTTTAATATCAGAGTGATCCCACGCGAAGACATCAAGGTCTTTTCGAAAGAACTCAATAATATGATCTCGGGTGGGTAGTTGTAATCCGCGACCAACTTTAAGTTCCTTTGGTGGGTCGCTTGATCCGACCTCTATTTTGTCCAGCTCCTCTACAGGTTCTCCACCTTCCATTCATACGCGTGGGTCCAATGAACTCAGGTCAAATTCATTGAGTATTTTATATGGACCTCTGGATTGACCCTCAATTAGCATGTTTTGATGATACGTTTATTTTCCTTGACTTTCCCTACTCCATATGGAGTAGGAAACTTAATGGAATAATGATACATTGACACGATCGCCTTGAGGTCGAATAATAATGGTTGTCCCATGAAAGCATCGTATGGAGAATTTAAGTCCATTATGATAAATTCTGCATTTAACCTAGTTCGACATGGAGCTTCGCCGACCTCAACTGAAAGCCTGATATTTCTTTTAGCTTTATTAAGGGCCCCATTAAGTCCTAAGATCACATTGGGATACGGTTGCAAAAAACTCAATGTTATTCCCATCCATTCCAACGTATGGACAAAGAGTATGTTGAGAGAACTGCATGTATCAACTAGGATCTTAGGGACAATGATTCTAGCAATGGGTACTGAGATCATCATGATCCCAGAATAATGACAAGAGTCTGCGTCCTTTTCTTCAAACATGAGTTGTTCGTCGAAAGCACTTCGGCGATGTTTCTCTAAGATGTCGATCTTAGTGAGGTCGACGATGATTGACCTTTTTAATTTATTTTCCTTTTCTTGCTCATTTTTCCTTACCATTTAGATACGGGGACAAGGTAATTCAACATTGCAAGCCTTCGCTTCAGCTTGATTCCCACGTACTACACCTGGACCGCTTGGAGTAGGAAATTTCATACAATAATGATAGATCGAGGTCCCAGCTTGTAGTTCATGTAACATGGGTCTTCATAATATGCCATTGTAGTTCGAAGGGATGTCTACCACAATAAAATCTGCCAAGATCCATCTTTGACAAGGGGGTTCCCCCTGATCCACACTTAAAACATTTTACCCATGTGCTTCGATAGGATCCTCCGAAAATCCCTGTAACCTTCTACAATATGGCCGGAGGTAGTGCTCCTAGATTCCCATTTGCTCCAATGTTTGAGAATATATCATGTTTACCGAACTTCCATTGTCAACTAATATTTGGTGCACCCGTACCCCTACGACAGTCATGACAATGACTAACGTATTGCTTTGGTCATGTAGCACTCCATATAAATCTTTTTCTAAAAACCCAAACCATTCTTCATGAAGAGACACGCCGACCTCAGGTTCTGTTAGTGTGACATTATAATTCTGCTAGGTGCGGGCATTACGCGCCTGCCTCCACCTGGACTTTCTGGATCCTTCAAGATATTGATTCCCACTTATTAGAGTTCTAATTTTAGCTCGGACAACTGCATCCTGAGCTCGTTGATTTGTCCGAGCTCGCTTGTTTGTTTTGGACTGGTTTGGCTGTCGATTGTCTGCTCGACTTGTTTCCCTAGGTTTGGCCATAAATTCTTGTAGATGACCTCGGTAAATCAAAGACTCCGTTTCTTCCTTCAAATTTCTGCAGTTGTCAGTGTTATACCCCGTAGACTTGTGGTATCGACAATACCTCTTTGGGACTTTTCCTAAGTATTCTTTTTTCTGAGGTGGAGGTCTGCGGAATGCCTCATTTTCCTCTGCTTGTAAGAAAACTTCTTTCAGCATGGCATTCAGGGGATGATATTCGTAGAACCTTTCCAGGTATGGTTTGGAACGTACTTGGTCTCTCCTACTTTTTCTTTTATCTCGGTTATAATCTTTATCTATTTATTTGCCATTGGTCTGTTATGAAGTTGTATGATTTGAATTTGACTTAAGATCTTCTTGATCTTACGTGACTTCCTCAGCACTAATATGTTTCTCAACTCGGCTCAGAAGCTCGTGGTATGTCTGATGTCCATCCTCATATACAGACCACCAGAACCTTGTTTTTAGTTTTAATCCAGAAAGGACTGTCATAAGTGCAGCGTCGTCTGAAATCTTTTCAACCTCCATGGACTGCTTATTGAACCTACTGAGATAAATTTTTAGTGATTATGTCCTCCCTTGTTTAATGCTTACTAACCGCTCTTTAGGCGTAGTTTTTGCCTTAGAACCCATGAGTTGGCCAAGAAATTTTGTAGCAAGGTCGCTCCAACTTTTTATGGACCTTTAGTTGAGCCTCCTAAACCATCTTTAGGCTTTATCTCCAAAGGTGAGTGGGAATGCGCGACATATTATGGCATCTCCCGCTCCTTGAAGCTCCATCCAGGAAGTATATTTATCCAAGTGACTAAGAAGGTCCCCTTCTCCGTCATACCCAATTAGTTGTGGCATGTTCAACTTTTTTGGTAGAGGTTCAGCAAGAATATCCTCAGTGAAAGGAGAATGTCGTTTTGTGAGGTATTCCTCCATACTTCCCTTGTTTTTAGCTTCTAGGTCAGCAATACATTTTTTTAAGGCGCTCATTTCAGGTCCTGGCCCTTCTACTGAACACCTAGCATAGGATTTTTCGTGCATGCTTGGGGTGTGAGGGAATGTTAGGAGCCCAATCTATTAAACACACTGTTGGTTTTCCTTGCAATTGGTCTTGCGGTTATGGGAGAACTTCTGAGTTCTGCGGTTTGGCCTTTGGAAGATTCTCTTCCTGAGAACTGGAGGGTCCTTCTGGTCGGAGGTCGTCTAGCCTTTTCCCTTTGTGGGAATTCGACCTCCGTATCCTACAATGGCGCGGGAGCTTGATTCTGCTCTAGCCTATTGGCAACATTCGCCAGTTTTTCAATGTCTTCTCTCGTTGCATTCATCTGAGGATCAACAGTGTCATTTTGACCTCGTCCTCGTCTTGTACTTCGTTTGTGGCTGGTATGTTCAGGATGAGTATGGGGTTGATTTCCAGATGTTGATGATTCATCCATCATAATATTTACAAGTTGAAGGCCTTCCTTCTAGCGCCAATCTGTTGACGCCAAAATCTGTTTATACAATTTATCAAGCCAACTTAGTAGGAAATATGGTATCAATCATGATGAAAGATCGCAATTAAGATAAATGCTCCTCTAACATAGGAGTTTTTTGAAATATGATCAAAAGATACAATGAGAGATTGTAATGTCTCCAGAGAAAATTGTCATCCCTTTTTTCTTGGCTTTAATCCCATATTTATAGTAAAAAATGTGCATGTACCCTGCCCTTCATATTTTTTCAGCTGTAATTTCGAACTGAAGAAGTACATTTGTTGCCTTAATTGAATTGGCTAGCAAGCTCGGAATGTCAAATCATCATAAATTAATCCTGTAAGTGGCCTCAGTAATTAATGGATTACTTAGAGATGAGAGTGTGCGTACTGTTGCTTACCAAATGAAATTGGAATGAAAAGGAGAATGATAAGGTCCAAAAGTTAGGCTAGCAAAAAATTAATTTGACTGAACTTGGATGGTTTGTTTAATTAAATTGCAAATTTGTTTAAAAAATTAAAATAATTTAATTAATTCAATATAAAAAATTAAAAAATTTATTTAGATTCGGTTCTTCGGTTCTTGGTCTAGAACCGAGAACCGACCCAAACCCATTGATTCTCAATTCGGGAGTTTT
>CAIGRS010073632.1:0-11518 GCA_903798395.1 Fraxinus floribunda | reverse complement strand
TTCTAGTTGCTGTTTTTCCAATCTAGTGACTGCATGAAAGGCAAAAATATAACAATGCCATGTTTACCTGCGTTAATTAAGTGGGAGCACCTAAGAGTGGTCTCTTTAATCTCACTTTAAAGTTGATAAATGCCACATGTTCACTCAATCTGTCATCGACAGTATCTTACTATTGAACTCTCGTTAACCACCTTTATTGACCACCCGAACCAAGAAAACCTATTTGTCTGCACACTGCACTAAATTAACTCAAAAAGTAAAACAAACGTTTCTGAAATATTTTTTCTATCGTGATGAAGAACATTTACTTTTATTTTCTTACCAACATTACAATGTCTTACCTTCTTCAGAAGATAATGGAGATCAATAACAAGTACCAGGATAAATTATCAGTTCTTCGAGCACAACAAGCTAATCGAAGAGAAGAGTTTCTTCGCAGGGAGTCAGAGGCAAGACTACAACAGTATCAACAAGCTGGAATGAACTACCTCCTGGACAGAACCGGCCCCAACAACCCTCATGGTTATGTTCCGGCTGTCCCTCCACAACCATATCCAACTGGTCACATGGATCGTATTAACTCTTATAGCCAATCACCATTTCCCGGTGTGGGAGGAAACCGAGGAACTGAAGGACGGGTTCCATATCCTCAGGGTCGAGTCTACAACAATGCCAGTGGTCGTTCCTATTAAGGATCTTAGTTCGGACAAATTCAAAATTGGCACTTATAGTCGGGAAGATAGATGCTAAAACCCACTTGTAACAGATCAGAACAATATACCATCTAAGTAATGTCAATTTTGGTTCGAAGTCCTCTTTTAGACCTGTAGTTTCTTATGTAAATTATACTCTCTTTTTTACCTTGATGAATTCATTAGTTCTTTCTCGCCTGAAAACTACTGTTGTGGTGTAACTTCCTTGAAACCTAGATCTTTGTCTCTTCCAGCTGATGTGTTTTTGATATGGACTGCAGTTACTGTCAAGGTAAAACCATGACATCTTTTACGTGTTATGGATAAACATATTGATTTTGGGTTTCTTACTCGGACGTGAATTAGATGTGCTTGTAAATGTATTTCTCATTCTTGCATGGCATGTTTGGTATTCAGCATTGAAACCCACTTGGCTAACACTAGAATTTATCACTCGATGCTATTTTCAAATATTAAGTTGAATATATTTTCATTGCTCGACTTTTACGCCTAAGGTCTTTACGTCCCTTAAAGTGATAATCTATTCTTCGATCTTCCTCAAACCAGGAAGGGTGGCACGCTACATCAAAACCCAACTGCTCCACACCAAAAAATGACCTTTAACAGCAAAATTTAGTTTTTGTGTTGTCTTCACATTACAACAGTGAGAAACACAAATGAAAAGTGGATTTTGTAATGCAAGAATTAACCACAAGGGCTTCTTACTATACCCTTCTAACATCATAACCTCTTCGATAGGACGAGGAAGAAAATGAAAATGAAAAGAATAAGGAACAAAAACATCTAGAAAGCCTGTGTTAAAGTTTAAGCACATCTTTGAAATTTATGCTTGAACTAGTCTCTAGGCCCCGCTTACCACCACCAGAAATTGAAATCCCTTTCTGCATCATGCAAACAAACTCGTTGTAATCAATACGTCCATCCTGCAAAAGAAATCAAAAGAATCTAGTCATGTGTTCTAAACATTAAACTACATATGATGCATTTATAAAGAAAATTATAACAAAGATCAATTGTAATAGAAAATGTCGCTGAGTTTGTCATCCAAACACACAGTAGAATTTTTCCTCCTTTATTGTTAGATATTAGGCTAATCATATCGTACAAAGATACCTGAGGCTTAGAACTCGATGCCCTCTTTCTTGTTATTAAACCATAAAACATCAAAATATTGCAAAAGGATGAACTCACATTGTCCTGGTCAACTTCTCGGATCATCTCTTCAATGCGTGAATCCTCCATGCCAAACTCCTCACATGCTTGTTGAAGTTCATCTGGGGTAATATAGCCACTTCCATCTTTATCGAAGTATGAGAATGCAGCAAATAAATGATCCTCTCTCTCAATTTTGTTGAGATGCAATGTGGCAGCTACAAACTCCCCGTAATCAATGGTTCCGCTGTTATCAACATCGGCCTGCAATTACAGAGAATTAGAGCAGAAAACGAAGGTATAGTATCCTCTTTCTACTGTGGGCAATGAAATAAAAGAAACACTTATGAAGAGAATGTAATGATGAGGATAAGAGCAAGTTGGTTGAAACAGAAATTGCTACTTCTATGTAATGGGAACATTTCATTAGTGTTAAAAGCAAGTTCTATAGAATAGTTATTAGACCGGGAACGCTTCGTGATTCTGAGTGTTAGGCCTTTAAAGGGCAGAATGGCAAAGAAAGATTCATGTTCCAAAGCTTAGTTGTTGTAGCTGTAGCTATTGATTTCAAATGAAGTATAACATCTTTCTTAGAGCATCTCGAGAGACTATTTATAAAGAGCATCTTATGCATAATACAGAGATTAAAATTATTTATACACCTCAACAATACTCTCTATTTTAGCTCTTCATTTTGCTTGAAGAAACATTTAACCCTTGTTTGGTCCCCATTATTTCCAAAATACATTTTTCTCTTATTTTCAACCAAATTCTTTAATAAAATAATATTACACGCAAACCTAAAACTTTTTCTAATTTTTAAATCACACGTTCTCCATCAAAATACTATTCCAAAATGCATTTTGGGCAAAAAAAAATGGGCCTCAAACGGGCGCTTATTGATTTCTCCTCATCTTTTATTTAACATATTTTTAATATATCAATGGCCAATCAAATCAAATCAAATATGATTAGAATATTTTAAGAAGTAGAGTATTGAAATCTGTAAAGCCAAACTTACTCTTTATTTTAAAAAGTTAAAATAAAGTGAGTTTATTTTTAAGCATTGACTCTCTAAAATAGAGACCATCTTGTATTTAGAATCTCTTGAAGATGCTCTCTTAAGTGGTACAAAAATTTGGGCAAGCAGTTAAAGAGGACAAAAGCTATACATTTGATCAGGTACTTACTGCTTGCATTAGATCATAAATCTCGGACTCATTCAGATTGGCACCGACTCTCTTCAGTCCTGTTTTGAGTTCTTCAAAAGTGATATGGCCGCTGTTATCAGTGTCTATCATCTTGAACATTTCTTTCAGGCCAGCAATTTCTTCTTCCGATAAGGACTCTGCAATTACCTGCAAAGTATGTGCATCTAATATATTACATGCTCCATTTTCTTACATCTAAATTTGTAAATATATAACTAAATATCTTTGTAAGACTTATACTTCTCCAATAGCAGAAAATATAGATTTAAAACCCCAAGACTTACTCTAAGAGCCATTTTCTTAAGTCTGTTCATCGCCGAAAATTGTTTCATGCGACTCAAAACTGCAGAGTCCAGAGGCTTGTCAGGAGCCACACCATCAACTTGAACCCAAGGGTGGCCTGCAGAACGTTTAAGCATCGGGTAAGCAAATATGTAAGTACATATTGTGTGCCACAGAAGGAGAGAACCCATAACCCAGAACGTCTCAGGGATCTAAAAACGCATCAACACAATTATTAGCAAAAATTGCACATTTCAGAATTTAGATTTGGAATAGTGGTCTCAAAAACAAGAATAGATTACCAACTTATTTGGTCAAAGTTTTTTGCACCCCAACTCTCTTCCAACTTGGATCGAGCAACACTCTATATACAAAATAATTTAAAACAATTCCACCAAAGATACTTACACAGGACTTCATGTGCAGTTAAACGCCGTTTGGGGTCTCGAACAAGCATTCTCCTAACCAAATCTTTTGCCTCTTCTGATATACTTGGCCAGGGATCTGATGCAAAGTCAAGTTCGCCATGTAGCACTTGTTCAAATATTCCTTGCTCATTTTCTATAGTCATTAAAGAATAGAGAGGCTACACTCATATCAGTACAAATTATGACATTAATGTAATATTTGGTAAGGTGTTGAATAGTACTAAACAATATTGAGAAGGGAAAAGAGGCTAAAATCTTGTTCATACTGCTATCCAAAACAGTTTAATAAGGTATATAAAACATGCACATAATTCAGTGAATAGAAACTTTCACAATTCTCACCGGCCCAGAAAGGAGGAACTCCACTGAGCAAAATATAAACAATTACTCCAGCACTCCAAACATCGGCTTCAACCCCATAGCGCTTTTTAAGAACTTCAGGTGCGACATAATATGGACTGCCCACCACATCAGTAAATTTTTCTCCTGAAAATTGATTAGTACCATTTCCTCGTCAAATACGAAAATAAACCTAAGGAAAAAATACATGCAACCTCTGTAGCACGGACACTTCAATTAGGGTAGCGTGTCCGTGTCCGACACGTGTCGGACACGAGTCGATACCGACACTTCTCGGACACTCTACCGTAATCATTTTTCTTTTTATATTAGAAATATTATATATTGTTAATTNAGTGTCGGACACGAGTCGATACCGACACTTCTTGAACACTTTACCGCAATCATTTTTCTTTTTATATTATAAATATTATATATTGTTAATTCAAATTATTCGCAAGTAACAAATAAGTACTCATGTTTAAAAGATTTCAACAAGAAAAATTAACAAATAGAAAATTAAATTTATACTATATAAATGAAGAATTTTTAAGAATTTAATCAATGTGTCGATGACGTGTCGTGTCTGTACTTTTTTTAAAAATCGTGTGTCAGCGTATCCGACACATATCGTGTGTGCATCATAGCATGCAACACATGAAAAGAGAATTGTTACTTTTGAAAGTTGTATCAATATCTAATTCTAGGACTCAAAAGTATTTGAATATATATTCCTTCAACGTGAATCAATATCTTAAAGCATTAATCTAAACAAATAAAGCATAAGCTATCTTGAGAACAGATGAGAATGTGAATGTAAAAATTGAATGCATTTTTATTTGTACAAGGGTTGTAGTAAAAAATTTGCAGATTTAACTACTGTTCTTATGATTTATGTTGATGTTAATGCACTTCTGTCAGCCAAACCATACTCGTATTCAGTTCATGTTCCTGAACCGGACTACAATTGGCCTGAATCCAGAAAAGGCCCCCCAATTTGAAGTCCATTACTCGGTTGACTTTATAATACTTTACCAAGTTGTGCAGAATTCAATACACAAAAGATGGTCATGTCACAAGTTGACACCTCAAGTAACAAGATGTGGTCAAAATTTATCACGGAATGTCTATCTAGTGAGCTTATAAGCAAATTGGGCACCTTCCCATTACAGGCCAATTTTAACAATGGGTTCTACCCAAGGTTCTACGTCTGAGCAAACACCCCTTCTTGGAGGATCCTCGTCGAGGACATGTTAATCCAGAGAGGGCTACTTTCAGTTGAAGATTGGTTCTATGAACTACCCAGCCGGATGAACTGTCATGTTTGTTTTGGAGAGGGGTGAATGTAGTGATTGCTTGTGCGTCCTACATCGTCCATGGAAAGCATGCCATTGGGGCACTCCTTTTACAAATCAGTTTTAAGGGTGAAATAATATACTTGTAACAGATGTGTGGGTAGTTTTGAGGTTTTACGTGTATAGTAACCGGTGGCGGTATGATGTTGAATGATGGCATTTAGCAGGCAGTTGTATTCCAAAGCTAATTTCATCTCGTTTCAATAAAAGGCTCTAAACTGGACATATCATCGATTTTAAAATGGTTATTTGCTTTTGCTTGTAATTAGAGCTTTAATAGTCTATGATAGAGCCAAATGATAGAATTACAGGTTAAAAAAGTCAAAAGACTAGTATTTGGAACTATACTTAAAATGTAACAAAACCCAACCCACTTTAGTTAATCAACTCATACTAACTAACAGTGTATTGCCCGTACCTATGGCCTAATTTTATTTAGGTTTGGCCCATTACAAAAAAAATAAAAAATAAAATAGACACAATTAATATTTTAACCTGATCAGTTACATGAAAGCCCATTATGTGAAATGATAGCCCACACGTTTTGTTTTATTTTTCATTTTGGGCTTAAGCACAAGTGGTTAAAATCTTATTTAATTTTAATTAAATAATGGAGATAATGTGTTAATTTTATCTTTTTTAATTAAATTGAAATTTTAAATGAATGAAATTAAATCAAATTCCAATTGAGCTAATATGTTGATTGTATATATGTTAAAAGATAATTGAAATAATGTTTCAATTTATCTCTTTTAATTAAAATTTTAATTTTAATTTATTAAGATAATATTTTTATTTGACCTCTACTTTATTTAATTTTAGAAATTATGGTGATAATTTTTTTGTTATTTTAAATTCATTATCTTATCTCATTAACTGAAATATGGTTGAGATAATTATAAGATATTATCATTTTTAAAATTCAAAGTTCAATTGAATTAGAACTTTCAAAACATGGTGGTCCCCCCTATAAATAGGTATTATATGTTCCATTTTCAAGTACATTCATTTCTATATGAAATACACACAAACATAAATATTCTATATTCATTAGAACGTAGGTCAAGGGTAAAGTCACAATATATTTTTAAATATTTCTCTAATCACTTCCACAAGATATGTGTACAAGTATTTTGTGGGATTATATATGTACGCTATGTTTTTGGAACACTGATTATAAGGTCCTTAATGTATGATTTAAGTTTGGATCGGAGTATAGTAGCGCTACGCATAAAAATTCCATACCAACCCACATCCCCTTTCAGGAAATTAAAGGTACGTGGCAATCAAGGCAGGGGAAGGCTGGAGAAGTGGCAAGTGAAAAGAAACCCACTAGGCTTATGTTTATTTATTTAAGAACTTATTTAGTATTGATTTAGTAAATTTTTATTTGATGCCAAGTTTCAAGTTAAGAATGAACTCACGTTATTTTTATGAGAATATTTAATAAAATTTCAAGTTATAGAAACCAATTTTTATTTTTTTTATTTTTTTTTATGTTCAAAACACAATTTCAGTGACACTTGAATCCTAGAACTCAGGTCGTCACAAACAGTAATACAGTCAAACACAAAAAGGGTTTGTACAAGCAAGAAATACTGATGGAGATCCTATTAGATATTATATATGGAAGACTTTCCAAGTTAATAGATTTTAGGAAAATCAATTAGGGATTTATTTATTTTTAGTATTTTATTAGTTATTTCCTAATTAAACTAGATTAGTTTAAACTCTATATAAAGATGGTCTTTGCATTGTAATACTTGATTATTGAATAAACAAATATTTTTGCCCTCTAATGATTCTTTCTGCTCCTGTCTTTCTTCTCCTCTTTCTATCTCCATCTTCTTCTCTTTCTCCCTCTCTTCCCCTTACTTTCTCCTTTGTCTTCTACAAGTCTCTTTCTTTGTTTATTGTATCCTATTTCAAATATACTATAACAGAAAGGTTCATAGTTTTGATATGATAAGCCAGTCTAAATAGCATAATAAAATAATAAATGCTTTCTAGTTAACCCATTCAGCTGAATGTATTATTACGTATGTATTGTCTTGCACCCTGCTATACATACGCAAGAAAAATAATTTGAGTGATGTAGAATATAATTGGCAGTCAACTATTTTGGCATTTTTCTTCCTCTTTTTTTAAAAATAAATAAATAAAATTTATTACTATTTTTTTTTTTTGGCCGGTAAATTTATTACTATCTTTTTGTTGGTGACAGAGTGACCAATGGTATAGGTCCACATTTTCAAGCTCCTCCCACTAGAGTCAAATCAGATAGAACTTAACCACCAGGCCAACTGTTGGTGACAATTTAACAGATTAACTTGTGACTAAATAATAGATACCAGAAACAACAAATAAATGCCGCAAATAGAAGTAGAAATAAAATTCAGGCTGCTATATTATAAGTTCTAGTGAACTGACTACGATTCATAATATAAAAAACTGTATGGAGGATGGCCTATTAATTCAATCTATTTCAAAATGATTTGAACCATGTGAAGAAATATCACATCACATAATGGAAAATGAGAATGATATCAAGAAAACACATACAGTTAATAAATTAAAAATATATGGATGCTTTGCTCAAGAACATACCAAGATGACAGTTCAATGATGAAGGAAACAAAATCGATTCAGAATGATTCATTATTATTTTGGTTTCATTCAAGAAAGTAGGTCCATATCTTGAAACTCATCACAAAGAACCAGAGGATCCAGTTGTTTAACAAATGAAAAAGCTTATAACACATAGGGATCAGTAGCCGTGGTAGTCTTGTTAATCAAATTCCATACTAAGAGCATGTTTGGCTGAGCTTAAAGGTAAAGGTAAAAAATTACCTTTGCTTCCGCGTATGTTTGGATATATTACTTTTCCCTTACTTTTAAGTAAATAAGTTGCTTGTATTGAAAGACACTCTTACCATACCATCAAAATATGCAGCTTTCTTCTTCCCAACTTTCACTAATAAAAAAATATTTACATGCTCTTGCAATTACAGATCAAACAGCAAACTTTTCTATAGTGTGAATAAGGATTAATTTTTTTTTTTTGATAAGTATGAATAAGGATTAATTTGACACATAAAAAATGCAAAAAGATAAGAATTGTATACCTGGCTTGAAGAATATTGACAATCCAAAATCAATTGTCTTGAGGAGTGATTCTTCCTCCTGATCAACAAACAGGAAATTTTCGGGCTTAAGGTCACGATGCATAACGCCCAAAGAATGACAAGTTTCTACAACTCCAACTATAGTCCTAGTAAGCTCAGCTGCCTTCCTTTCAGTATAATGTCCTCGTTGAATGATTCTATCGAAAAGCTCGCCTCCTGCACATAACTCCATAACAACATGAACGGCAACAGCATCCTCATATGCCCCTTTAATAGATATAACATTAGGATGCCCGGCTAGATGGTGCATTATCTGAATTTCCCTTCTAACATCCTCAACATCATCATCAGTCAATAACTTCCTCTTGGCGATAGATTTGCAAGCATATTCTTTGCCGGTCTCTTTTTCCACGCAAAGGAATGTTGTTCCAAACTGCCCTTGTCCTAATTTCTTCCCCAGTCTAAAAAACTCCTTCAAATTTCCAGTTTTCCTTTGCAAAACAGAATCAGCCCTGAGCCCTGCACTGTTACTCCTCTTCATGTGAGGAGGCTTTCTACGTTTAACCAGCTCTTCTTGTTTTGTTTCCGGCTTTGGAATTGTCACTTGTTCCGGTGGTGTGTTTTGGACTGGCATAGGTGACTCTGGTTCTCCACCAGACGCCAGTGTCTCGTTTTTAGCACTCTTCCCATCTGCGGAAGGATCATTATTATCTGGCATTCGGGATCGCCACATGGCAGCTGAAACTGATTGAAATATACCATTTTTTGATATGCTTGGTCCAACACAAGTGTTACCCATCTAGTCCCAAACTCAATCAATTCCCCCACAACCACTTAAGTTCAAGTATTAAGAACTAACTCTACCACTAAATCTTATGCTTTATGAGTAACGAAGATCTAATCCTAAGATCATTTCCAAAAGCCCATCACCTTCAAAAGTCAAAATTCTTCTTTTCCACCTCAAATCGCCGAGAATAAATTCAATACTGAACCATGTAATTAACCCAGAAAACCAACTACAACAAACATCAATAGTTCTAAGTGATTTTCACCGACTTTGAAATCAACTAACCATATTAGAGAACAAATACTTCAACTTTCAACTACAACTCACATGAGCAATCAAGAAAGCAGAAAAAAAAAATGAAAGAATATCAGAAGTCAAAGGCGAAAGGTATGCATAGATTGAACATTGAACTGGCAAAATTAATAGTAGGTTAAACAGAAATAAAAAGACGAAAAGGGACAAGAATAAAGTTGCAAGCTTTAAGATTTCATATTCAGAGCAAAATTCTACTTTAGAAGCAGGTCAAAGAATATGAAGAGGGTTCTATACACCGCAAAGAAGAAAAAGTTGAGATCTTGATGAGAACTGGTCGAATTCCTGAATTGGTCCCTATTAATATATTAATTTAGTATGAAATTATTTAAGCAAGTTGAACACACTTGAACATAAAACGCGTTTTTGTCGGATAATTCCACCTTGAGTTTCTAGGTTGGACAACTTATACGGTAGCATATTAAATTATTTTATCGAAAAATATTTAGTTGAAAAAACGTTTTGAAAAAATTGTATGGTAAAATTTAAATTACTGGTTAAATATATATTTTTATTTTTTTAAGGATTGGCAATTTACTCCTCATTTTTTATTGACTTAATTCTAAAAGATTCATTGTTTACAATTAATTTAAGGTTATGGTATTTGTAAGGATTTTGAAGATGGAATGCACGAGATAAGAATTGCTCCGTTATGAAATTTGAATCTACGAGCAATTTATATACACAACTTGATCTATTACTGAGTTATTGCAATTTATTCTTTATTTATTTATTTATTTTTAATTATAGAGGAGGGTATAATGGTTATTTTTTGTTAAAAAATGGTAAAAAGGACGTTTTGCGCAAAAAAATGCAAATGTAGGGACGTTTTGTACTTTATTTAAGCAAGTTGAACACACTTCAACATAAAACGCGTTTTTGTCGGATAATGCCACCTTGAGTTTCTAGGTTGGACAACTTATACGGTAGCATATTAAATTATTTTATCGAAAAATGTTTAGTTGAAAAAACGTTTTGAAAAAATTGTATGGTAAAATTTAAATTACTGATTAAATATATATTTTTATTTTTTTAAGGATTGGCAATTTACTCCTCACTTTTTATTGATTTAATTCTAAAAGATTCATTGTTTACAATTAATTTAAGGTTATGGTATTTGTAAGGATTTTGAAGATGGAATGCACGAGATAAGAATTGCTCCGCTGTGAAATTTGAATCTACGAGCAATATATAAACACAAGTTGATCTACTACTGAGCTATTGAGGAGTCTTGAGATAATTTGTTCTACGATCAATATAAGCTTAAATTTGTGCTTGTAACTCCGCGCCTTCCTATTGTTTTGCATTATTCAAGTTTTCCGGCATGAATTTCAAATTATTAATGAAATCTACATGATAGATTTTTCTTATTTTTACTTTCTTCTATTTGTTCTCGTACTATTTGTTATTGTAATTCTTCGTTGGCTAAAAAAGAAAAAAGAAAAAAAAACAAACATAGCATTTATTTTCACCGGCTTGTCACAAATTGAACTTCTATTAGTCATTAAATTTGAGATAATTTTTCAACGAGCAACCTGGAAATCCTACCGTGTACCTGCCTTCTTAAATTTCTACCTACCATGCTAATGTTTACTTAATAACCCCAAGCCACGAGTATTTCATTAGAGAAATGCTATTCATCCACACTGGGGTTGAGCACCAGTTTATGTGGCGGCTAATGTGGCATTAAATGATAGGTGAAATTAAATAAGTCATTTAATTTCACCTATCATTTAACCACTCACATGCAGCCACATAGACTGGGGATTCATCCCCACTGGGGATGAATAGCATTTTTCTTATTCAAATGGAAA
>CAIGRS010073597.1:0-11393 GCA_903798395.1 Fraxinus floribunda | reverse complement strand
TTTGGGAGTGAAATTAGGTGTGGGTGGATAGATGGATTAATTTTATTTTATGATACTACTATTAATATTAAAAATTTGAATTATCACCTGATTTTTGAATAAAAAAACTTTAAAACATGATTTTTGAATTGAAAAGTTAAAATCCATGTGTGGGTGTAATTTCCACATTGCATAATGAGGAAATTAGACACGGTAAAGAAGGAAATTGATTAATACACTTAAACCAAATTAAAATTTTAATAATCGTTATTTTGGACAGCTTGCAATGTAGCCATGATAACTATTTTATGGATAAAGTTTAAATGTCGAAAATTATTTTTCATGAATTATTGAACGCAACACAAACCGTAATTATTAACTCCATTTCTTGCTGTATTTTTTACTTGTTATCGTGAACTCATCATTTATCGATTTTTAAATTCGAAAGATGTATTTCAAAGTTTATCGTGAATATTTCGAAACGATAACAAAAATCTCACTCGACGAGTGAATAAAATAGCCCGTAAATAGGCCAAAACTAGTAATGGCTAAACATAAATTAAAAGAAAAAAAATCTAATTTTGTCGCTTTTTCACTTTCAAATTTTCACTAAAATCTTGAATGCATCAATTGAGTTGATATATGAATTGAAGTAAGATTAAAAAAATGTTTGAATTCGTATATTTAAATTGTTAAAAACACACGTATGCATCTATTTAATTGCTCCACTCGGTCCACTGAGATAATGCGACTTTTTCCGATAATGTCATTTTTTTACATTTTCATTTTCGCAAATACTTTGAATGCACCAGTTGAATTTAAATGAGGTTTGAATTCATATATTTAAATTTTCAAAAACACATGTGTATATATCTAGGTAATTACTTCAATGAGATATTGTGATTTTTCATAGAAAAGTGGCAATATATCACCTTTTCACACTCTCATTTTCACAACGCCTTGGATGTATCGATTGAATTGATTTAAATAAATATGAATTGAATACAAGATTTCAATTAGTATATTTAAATTTTCAAAAACACACACATATGACTCTAGTTAATTGCTTTAATGAGATACTGCGATTTTTTCATGCCCATTTTCCTTTTCGCAAACACCTTACATGCATCTATTGAATTGAGTCAAAGTTAATTCTCATATGTATTAAAGTAAAATAAGGTTTGAATTCATATATTAAATTTCAGAAAATACACACATATACATCTACTTAATTGCCTAAATTAGATGCTGTAATTTTCTTTTTTAGAGAAAAGTGACAAAATGCGATTTTTTATTTATTTATAGAAAAGTAATAAAATATCACTTGTTCACATTCTCCTTTCCGCAACCGCCTTGCATGCATCTATTAAATTGATTCAAAGTTAATTTTTCATATGTACAAGCATAAAACATGGTTTGAATTCATTTATTTAAATTTCCATAAATGCATACATATTCATCTAATTAATTACTCCAATAAGATACTGTGATTTTTTTTTTTAAATAAAATGTTATTTTTCCACATTCATTTCGCAAACACATTTCATGCATCTATTGAATTGATTGAAAACTAATTTTTCATATGTATTAATGTAAAATAAAGTTTGAATCCGTATATTTAAATTTCAAAAAATAAACATGTATTGCATCTAATTAATTGCTTCAATGAAATATTTTAACTTTATTTTTATTTTTATTTTTTACTGAAAAGTGACAGACATTCGCATTCACTTTTTTCTCAAACACCATGCATACATCAATTTAATTGATTCAACTTTGATCGTGGATGAGAAATTACGGAATGATAAGAAGGCAGTTTCTCACATTCAACTTCATCTATCGAATATTATTTTTTAGGACGTTTTGAATGAGGGTTCAATAGCTGTTTTATGGTTGAAGTTAGAGCAATTGTGTTTTAACACGACCCATTTCCTCTCAAAATCAACAATGTTATTTCCAAATATTTTTCCAATTACAGTAGCAAAACCATCAAAAAAGAAATTTCACGAATGCCAATTATTTATATTCCATGATTCAAACTAAACTAATCACGAAATTCAGAGAAAAATGATACAGACAATGCAATAAGATGATTAGAATTTGTAAGTGGGAATTTATTTAACTCGAAATAGATAATTACGACCGTTGCTTTCAAAATATATGTAAAGAGAGCATTAAACAATCTTAAAATAACATAATTGGGAACTAATTGAAGAAGAATCCAAAACATAAAAAACATGTAATTTTTGTTTTGATATTTCTAGATTTGGGAAAGAGAACTTTGAAGAATGGTAGTAGAAGCAATATTGGTCTTGTTTATGCTTGATTTATGGAAGATTTCCTCATTTCCTTTCGATCTTTCGAGATTGGTGGGCTGATTTTTGACAAACTGCCGTGTGTTATGTTTGAGCGTAAAATATACGTTCAATTTTAACTATTTTCCACTTAATCAAAGTTTATCCTATTTTTTTCAAAGTTACCCCAAAATATAGGGTATTTGTGTAAGTACCCTTTACATTCGCATGGGCCTTACCAGCAGAAATTGAGGCATTTTGCCTATAGCCATGCGATTCCCATGCGATCGCATGGTTTTGAAAACCAACCGTTGAGGTTGACGAATTGTTGGAATCATTTCGTGGTATATGAATGAAAATCTTTAAGTAGGAGACTGATTTTCATTTCTAAATACAATCAACAAGAAGAAATCAATATTGTGTTATTCCAAATCATCAAAATCATATTCAAACTATTTTAATGTTTCCATTAAATTTATTGGAAGGATTATTTGTGCTTTGATATTTTTCTTTTAGACTCGATAAAATCATACAAACTATTTGTAAGACGTCCTAAAAAAACATTTGGAGAGAAGGCAAGTATCGTTTAAGGACAATATTTTTAAGCTTGTTCGAGTCTTACAATCATTTGGCAAATTCGACACCTAGCCACGAGACAGTAAACCTCACATTGTAGGGTCGACTCAAATAAGCCCGGCAATGAGGGCATGCGTCCAACGTGGCCTGCACAGTGAGACCCTCCAAAATTTTCCGACATACTAAAGTAAGGAATATAAAGCTGAAAATCAGAACATCCCAAAATAGAACTCACCCTCCAATACATAATCAACAGACAACCCAGCACTCACATCAGCAAGAATAAGACCAAAAATTGAAGGTGGCCTTGGCTTTCGGGATATGAAAGGTTGGAACTCGCTTTTGGCTAAAACTTTGTGGAACATTCATTGTAAAAAGGATACCCTGTGGGAAGGCGGATAAATCATATTTTCTTACGTGGCTGCAATATTTGGGAGTATGTGGGAAGAAAAGATGACTAGCCATTGATTAAAAGGCTGCTGGAACTAAGGGGGCAGATTGCAGTGACTGGGGAATATCTAGGGGCTGAACGGATTGCCCAGGACACTAGTGAACAGAGGCTGCGGAATACACAACCTGGGCTGCACCTACCTGGAAACGGGGACACAAATGTGCGGGCACAGGCAGCCCTCACGGTAATGAGCAGCCTGGGACACGGACTGGGCAATTTCAGGGGATGCCGAATGCACAGCATCCAGTACACTTACCTAGAAACGGGGCAACTAATGACTGGGAAGAGGCAGCAACTTACGGCAATGAACAGTCAGTGACACGAACTGGACAGATTGACACACGAACTGGGCTGGCTGAGACACGGACTGGACAGCAGCGCCTGGATAGCTGGGGAACCTCAGGCAGGCCGCAGGTCTTGCGTTAAAACTGCCTATGATTTTTTCAGAAACAGGGGATTAAAGAAAGCATGGGCAGGTACTATTTGGAACTCTTCTGTTACGCCCAAACATGCATTTATTCTTTGGCTTGGAGTGCAGTCCTGATTACTGACTAAGGACAAACTGATGTAATTAGAAATTGATAAAAATTGTTGTTTTTGTAATGGTGTTTTGGAGACAGAACACCACCTATTTTTTGCATGCCATTTTAGTGCCTCAGTTTGGAAACAAGTTCGAGAATGGCTTGGGATTAGACGATCCATGTCTACAATCCCAAGTGCTTTGAAGTGGATGGAAAAAGAAGCCCGGGGGACATCTTGGCAAAGTAAGGCCAAGAAGATCGCACTTGCTAGCACCGTCTACCATTTATGGACGGCTAGGAATAGGAAATTTTTTGAAGGTCTTCACACACAAGTTGAGAGTGTTGTAAGACGAATTAAAACACACATATACAAAGTTATGTTTTAGTTCTTTACGAGTCTTTAGCGCTAGATATGTAACTAGTATTCTTTACCTCATTTGATTGTCCGGGTATGCCTGGTGTTTTGATGTATTTGGTAAGTTCATCCATTGATGTTCGGATTTTCGCCGGGGAATGCCCCGTGGTTTTTGTACATTACTTTTGATCAATATAATTCACATTTACTGATAAAAATAAAAAGTTATCCTAGTCGCATATAATGAAGCGAAAGAGTCAAAGCCAGAGACCTCAACATTGAGGGTAGCCAAAAAAGAGTGGCATCGGCTCAAAGCATCAGAAACGGCAGATTTGTGAGGAATCGCGAAAGTGAATTGCTGCAAGTTCGCAGCCCAAGTTGCATGGTGGGCCGTGGGCTAATAGAGTATCATGACTAGGAAGGCGCTGCAATGCGTCCTGGTCGGTGGAGCGGAAAAAAGGTGTTTGATTTTATATATTATATATATTGTTCAAGTATTGCGTATCAAACATGTTTGACATCATGAAATAAGTTGTTTTCTTTTGAGTTTTTGTCAAATATCACGGGGCTTCTTCACATGTCTGAAAGGCATCCAATGAAACCGTGAAGCAAAAAAGATTGGATTGGTGTGGAGAGCAAGACTTTTGATTTTAAGGGAAGACTTTGTTGGTAAGGAATGAAGACTTTTAACAAGTCTTCTTTTATATATATTGACATTTGATAACCTAGTTATTAAAAGAGAAAAAAAAATGAATTTTATTTAAAATCTTGGAAATAAAAATCTATTTTGATGGAGTTGGAAAAAAAAAATTGTCAATCAACCCTCCAAAAGTAAGCATTTGAGTCAAAAGATATATTTTCCATGAAATATAAAGTCAATCAAACACACTCTAAATTAATTGGCGAACAAAAAAAAAAAAAAGCTTGACGTGGCATTTGAAATCTTGCATCTTTTATCTGTATCAATAAAACTTATTAGGTTATTTGATTTTAGTTAAAGGAAACGTTCAATTTTTGAAGTCTATATGTTTTAAAGGTGTGTTAATTTTCATGTTATTTGATTTAAATCAAATGAAACTTTTAATTTTTAGAATAACAAAAATGGAAGAACCGAAAAACCTCCTTCAAATATTTAGTCCCCGTTTGGTTTTCATTATTTCCAAAATATATTTTTCTCTCTTATTCTCAACCACACATTTTTAATAAAATAATATTATACACAAACCCACAACTTTTCCTTATTTTTTAAACACAAATTCTACATCAAAATACTATTGTAAAATGTATTTTCATTAAAAAAAAAAAAAAAGAGATTCAAACAGGGTTTTAATAAGAGCATGTTTGAGCCCTATTTTTTTTTATTTTTATTTTTTGTGAAAGAATGCATTTTGAAATAATAAATTGATGGAGAATGTATTGTTACAAAATAAGGAAAAATTTTAAATTTATGTGTAATATTATTTTATTGATTTGTTGAAAATAAGGGCGAGAAAAATATATTTTAAAAATAATGATTAAAGATAGGATAAAATTCGAATTAATTATTTGAAAGATATTGTACATCTCTATCAGCAATCCGATTCTTGGAAAAGCAAATTGAGGGTAGGAGTCAAAATTGGTGTGCAAAATACCATTAATAATTGATATAATTGCAACAGAGGCTCCAAATCTTTTAAAATACTTGTAGACTTCCCATCACTTTTTAATCATTGCAGCCGTCTTCTCTAAATCTTTCAAACTGTAACAGCTGAAGCCCAAATAGATGAATTACATCCATAATTCTGTTATTTGACCAAACAATTGAGTTTAATTTTATTTTTTTTGATAATTCCGAAAAGGTAAGTCCATGTTTGGTACGCATTTAAATTTTTATTATCATTCTTCTACTCATTTTCAACCACACATTTTTCAATAAAATAATATTTTTGATCATATCAATAATTTTTCTTTATTTTTCAACCACACATTCTCCATCAATCTACTATTTCAGAATACATTATTCCAAAATAATGTGACTCAAACACACGCTAAAACAGTAATCTTATATTTATCACAATAAACAGAACAAAATTAATAAATAAAAAAATTTACAAGTATTTGAAAGGTTTGGAGCTTCTACTGCAATTATCCTCTAATAATTCAATATGATTTTGTACAACTCATTATCAGACTATTTAAATTTCAATATCCATTTAATAATGAAGAAAGCTAAAGAAAATATCATAGCAAATCGACAAAGTTGTGGGGACATTTAAAAAATTTCATTATTATCAACAGCTGCCTTCAAAAGCATATTCGATTAAAAATTCTTGGGTGTTAATTATTACCCAAATTGCATGCAAAATTGGAGATTATTAATTCGATTATTTTCTCGTATGTGGGTGTTTATTATCGTTTTTATATTAATGTCGTTCATACCATGTCTATCCATTTTCAATCTTAAGATATATACATAGTTTCGAGACGTGAAAATGACGTGTAATCCATCATGTTAAAGTTAATCAGATTAATAATTATTACACCCCTAATCTTAATTTAATCAAATGTTAATTGTCAACTTTTGACAAAAGGTAACTCATGCATTTCGACATTTTTTCTATATATATTGTTGAAAGATTGGCCGATAAAGTTAAGGATTTATAATCTATCAATGTCTTCTTTTTAATATTATAATGGTTAAATGATGATTCTTGTCGACTTTAAGTTAATTTTGAAAAAAAAAAACGTGATTTATAAAAAGGCAAGTTGTAGCTTTTTTTTTTTTTTTTTTAAGAAGTAACTTTTAAGTACAAACAAACATAATTCTAAGTAATAATTAGATTGATCCAACCTTCCTGAAAATATAAAACAATGTTATCAATTTAATACGAACTAAATCAAATAAATTACTACCCGATGGAAATAAAAGGAATAAAATTAGGATGTGTTTGAGCCACATTTTATTTTATTTTTGGAAAGAATGTATTCTGAAAAAAGAAGTAAAATTTATTGATGTGATGAAAAATATTATTTTATTAAAGAATATATGATTAAAAATGAGTAGAATAATAAAAATGAAAATTTTAATGTGTGCCAAACATGGACTAAATCTCAAAAGAAATTACTACAACACTTTCATTTTAAAATCAATCTTATCTTTTTCTTGGTATAGTTAGGTGAGATTCAAAGTGAAAAGGATAGACAAGTGGAACTATACGCCCATGACATGTTTGATAATTCCAAGCTTTCCCACTTGATATAATCTATTTCCTAGGTCCTTTTTTTGGTATTAAAAATTAAAAGGAATAAAATAATATTCAAACAACCATTGGCAATTCACTTATAAATAGGACCATTGTCACTCATATTTTTCCACACAAAAACTTGTTCACTAAACAAGAACCCTACTTGCATTTCCTCTTTATTCAATATTTTCTTCAAGAAACTCATCCGAGTTGATCATGGCACCCGTCACATATGACCAAGAAATCACCTGTTCAATCCCACCAAAAAAGATGTTCAAAGCCTTCGTTCTTGATGCTGATAAGCTCATCCCCAAGGTTTTGCCACAGGCCATTAAGAAAGTCGATATCCTTGAAGGCGATGGTGGAGTTGGAACAGTCAAGTTGGTCACTTTTGGCGAAGGCATGATCGTTTTTCATATATAGCTTAAATAATTTTTTAATGGTCGGATATGGTAAAAAAGCTCGTTGACATAACTTTTGAAAAGTCAAAATTTATTTTTGATATAATTGTGTTTTGTTTGGCTAGTTAAAATGTTTTAAATGTTCAGTTAAAAAGTAAAGAAAAATAATTAAATCTACGTGTAAAATTATTTTATTGAAAGTATAGGCGGTCGAAAATGAATTCACGAAAAAATGAATTTTAAAGAATCTCTAGTAAACTAGAACTTAATCTCAAATACTTGTACACGCAGGCAGCCAATACAAGAGCGTGAAGCACCGCGTGGACGCGATCGACGAAGCCAACTGCAAATACAGCTACAGCATCATTGAAGGAGATGTTCTTGAAGCCGGCGACCTTGAGAAAATCTCGTACGACGTCAAAATAGAACCTTCGGCTGATGGAGGATCCGTCTGCAAAACCAAAAGCACATACCACACCAAAGGAATTAAGGAAATCGCAGAAGAGAAGATCAAGGAAGGGAAAGAAAGGGCACACGCCATGTTCAAGGCTATTGAGAGTTACCTCCACGCAAATCCCGATGCTTACAAATGAGTAGCATTGTGGTACGTTTGGTATGCTCTACTGGACAATATACTGTCTAATATTGTGTACGAAAACACGTTGTCGGTGTCCATACATGAATAAAAAGTCTGAAGTGTGTGTGTGTGTGTGTGTGTGTTTGAGGGTCTTGGTATGTGTGTTTTGCCCTTCCCATTTTGTGAATTCGATTAGAGTTCTGGGATTGGATCTAATAACTATTTCAGATTGTGAAATAAAAAAAAAGCTAAATATATGGGTAGCAAATATCTTTTTGGAATATTCATATATGTATTAAACTTTGAAATATAATGGATTTTGAGTCTACAAGATATTTTGCAGCTTAAAGTTTTTCTCTTTATCATGAGAAAAAGAAAGAATTGGTATCAATTTCTTGAAGCAAATGAAAAAGAAACGAAAGATAAAACTTAAATGGATCAATT
Organism: Fraxinus floribunda; assembly: GCA_903798395.1. Lineage (NCBI taxonomy): Eukaryota > Viridiplantae > Streptophyta > Magnoliopsida > Lamiales > Oleaceae > Fraxinus > Fraxinus floribunda. The sequence goes on along the minus strand of CAIGRS010073597.1, from coordinate 2,571 downwards.
AAGCACTTTCCACGAGGATAAGGAGAAAAAGAAAGAAATGAAACAAGGAAAATAAGGCGAAAATAGATCTGGATAAGTGACGTACCAAACATGCCTTGTTTTTGTTCTCTGTTTTATATTTTGTTTAAAATCTAGAGTTGAGAGGTTTATATGCGTGTACAAACTACCATACTTATTATGATTAATCTATATTTACATAGGGTTTTGACATAATGTGAGTGAGGTGAGGCCCACTATACTGTAGCATGGGTCNTGCGTGTACAAACTACCATACTTATTATGATTAATCTATATTTACATAGGGTTTTGACATAATGTGAGTGAGGTGAGGCCCACTATACTGTAGCATGGGTCCCACCTCACTCACATTATGTCAACCCCTATGTACACATAGCATAGTTCTACTTATTATATTAGAAAGTAATTGAACGAGACACGCCGCACCAAATGAGTTGCTAGAATCGTTTCAGACCCGATCCCTCTTTCTTCAATCAAGCAAATCAATGGAAGGGTCGAGGTTAGGGTTATAATTGGATTGGATATTGATCGAATCTGCCTATATCTGATTCGACCGATAAAAATAATTATTTGATCTGATCATACTTGATAATCCAATGAATATTTGATTGTTAAATTTATATCTGTTTTGCTATGTTATCGGATATTCGATTCGATAATTCGATCTTAAATTAAAGAAATTAGGAAAAAAAATAAATGTTGAAATTAATTTTTTTTTTTTTCCAATTTCTCAATTCTTAAACGAGTTTAATAATTATAAATTTTTCAACTTTTTTATGATTAATTTATATGGGTGTGTGCGCGCACGCGCGCTTGTGGACACAAAAAGTCATTTCGATAGCTATTTCTCAACTACTCCAGTTTGACATTGATCTTGAAAAGCTCGCAAATTTCGCTTTCATGGATGCTAAGACCTTTCTATGCTCAGCCCGAATATGTCACATTCATGCATTAACAATATGAACAGTGATACTGGTTCCAACTATAGCACTATAAAACAAAGAGCCGTGCTATACGTACCTAGGGGTTTACCCTCAGGTTTACTCGGCCCCACTGTCCCCCTCACAATTGGGGGTGGGGGCAGAATTTTTTAATTCAAGGTGGGCCAATGGTGGGCCCCTCACTTATGTGAGGGATAGGTAACCCGGAGTGTAAAACTCCGGGTACGTTTAGAATTTCTCTAAAACAAACCCTCTTTTATATTTGCACTAATAAATATAATTTTTGAAACCTATAATGAAACAAGTAAATACATAATGTCGATATTCTCACGGAGGAGAAAACAAATTAACTTTGATCATTCAAAATGATCGAACGGGTCGCATTCAAAATTATGTCTAAAGTAGCTCACTAGCCAAATTTTTCCAAGGTTTTTTATGAAACATTCATGCTTTAGCGTACATCATTTTTACACCTTAGTTGATACCATGCCATATGGTATTTTCTTGTTGGACAGTTTAAACAAAAAATAATTTCTTCAGCTAATGATTTTTTTACAAAGCTGCAGGTGTCAACAATGATTAAAAAATTAGTTTACAAATGATTTTTCCTATAATCCTTTATCAAAATCAAACCGGGTTTGGAAGAAAGCCTCCATTTCAACGTCAAAAAATGTAGAATTCTTTTAACTGTCAATTCCTGATTGGACTTTGAATGCTAGGCTTGTCGTACACTTTTTTTCATTTCATCTATGTTCATCTTAATTTACCATACAAATTCCTCAAAATATTCCAAATTCCAAGCTTTCTCTTTCTCCCCTGTAAGACAATTCAATATGGGTGTGACTATCTCTTTCGGGGTGGCCAAGTTGGTGGAACTGGTGAACGTGAAGCACGAGTTTCAAATTTTCTACCAACACTTTCTCGATCGAGCCCGTCGCACGGGACTTGCCTAGTGTGGTTTATATCTCCTGTGTGGTTTGCGAGCTACTGCACCTGAAACGATGTTTATTCAGTGCGCACTCACGACTAGCGATTGCAAATTCCTGCGTAAAAAAAAAATATGGGTATGATCAAGGGTTTGATCTTGGACTCCCACAACTTATATTCTCTTCAATAAAGAGGAAACGGAGAGGTCAGAAGCATAAAAAAACACAATTCACACAAGGATAGCATGAGCCCTAAGAAGTTATTTTTTAACAGTAATTTGGTAAAACATATGAACGTTAAGTTCTATGTGACGCCATTAAGTGTCAACGTGTTACCAACAATATTATTTAGTACTTCAAGTCAGCAAAATAAATATTGAAATTATTTTCTTGAATAATTGTCACTCAAATTACTAGCAGTTACACTAATATTCACTTAATCGAAAACATAAAAAAATTACTGAAAGTAAGGTCACTAGTTAAATTCTACATAAGAGTGTGTTTGGTGTATATTAAAATGAGAGTATACTTCTTCTTTTTTGAAGTGATGTGATGAGGAATATGTGGTTAAAAAAGAAGGAAAAGTTATTGATGTGATGGAAAATATTATTTTATTGAAGAATGTGTGGTTGAAAATGAGTAGAAGAATGAGAATGAAAAAAATAATGTGAGTCAAACAGGGGCTA
>CAIGRS010073565.1:0-20927 GCA_903798395.1 Fraxinus floribunda | reverse complement strand
AGCTCAATAGTTTTATGAAAGGTGTTTGAAATAATTGTGATTCAAAGATGACAATCCATCATTTTTCTCATCTTGCACTTCTTCAACAGAGAGGACATTTGTTTGGAAAAATCTCTTTCAATCAAAATTCTAAGCTCGTGTTTGATATCAATTAAAATCTAGATTTTAATCTAATTCAGATTCAACAATTTATTTCAACTATAATTTTATGAATCCTACAACTTTTTAACCACACATCTCATCAACTTCTATAAAAATCTATTAAAAATTTGATTTTAATTGTTACCAAACTGGGGCTTAAATCATTTCCATTAGTGATTATTGAAAACTTTTAAGCAAAAATCATTTTTTTAAATAATAATAATAATAACAATTATCATAGAAATACAAAAATGTCAGTGATTTTTTACGAAAATGTCATCCAGAATCACCAATGGTATCTAGTGCCGATGGTTGATAGTGAAGTTATTAGTGTAATCGATGAAAGATTATAGTTTTCTTTAAAAAAAAAAATTTTATTTACTTAGTTATAATTCACTGTTGATATTTTTTAAGCTATTATTTCATTACCGATAATATTTTTTTTTTATGTTTTTACTATCTTAATTATATATAATATTTCCAACCATAAATATTAATTAGTCAATGTTTGATAGAGATTCTTTAAAATTTATTTTTCGACCATACATTTTTTTAATAAAATATTTTAAAAAATAATAATAATTGCATTTTAAAAAAATTATTTTTAGAACATTTATGTAAAAAAAAAACGGCTCATAGTTTCAAGGGGAAAAAAAAAAAACCTTCTATAAAAAATAAAATAAAATCCCAACTTATGCTTTAAAATTGCAACTTTAGCTAGTTTTGGTCCCCTATCCTTCATTTAGCCCATCGGTCTCACTTTTATCCCCAATTTCTATTTCAGCCCCCGATTCTAGGGTTTTCCTCCATCTCCCCCCACCTTCTCCACTCACTCCGGTAATTTCTTTCTCAACTCGACTGTTCACTTTTACTGACTCATTCGTAGCTTTTTTGAATGTGTGGTTGGTTATTTAATGTTTATTTATTTGTCTTATCATTCATCTGCATGCACTCATCATTCATAGTCATACTTTGCTGTCACCGGTGTTTTTACAGTCAATATTTGGAATTCTTATGTTCTGAATTGACTTAATTGATTGCTTATCGGTAATTTTCCGGCTTCCATGGACAGTTATAGTAATGTTGTTCGTTGAGTAACGATTCTGTGTCGCCGTTTCTGATTTTTCATCATCCTGAAGATGATCTTAATTTTTGATTGTCATTCTATTTAACGTGTGAAAAAAAAAACATTTACTTGTATCCTGTATTTTTTATTTGAAGAATTCTTATGACGTTTGTTGATAACCACAATTTAAATGTATTATTTATACGTGTAACGAGATTGTGAATAAAATCCAAGGAGAGTAGTTTGCAGCTGTGGTGGGAGGACCCCTTGTGTTTACATTTTGTGTAATGGACTGCTAATTTAATTGCTGGTCGTCTGGTTCAAGGAGCAAGCTCCTGAAGATACTCTCGTCGAGTGTTATTATAACTAACACTTATATTAATCTTTTTGTTTTCTTTTTTGAAATTTTATGTATAAAGATAAAGAAGTTGGTATTTTACTTTCATATGATTTATTGTTCAGTTATCTCTTAGAAATTGACATGTAAATCAGATTAAAGATAAAGAATTTTTATTTCACAGAGAGACTGTGTTGTGTTCTCCATTTTTTTTATAGCAATTTTATGGTATTCAAAACATTGATTTAGCTTCTACTTCTATTTTGTGTTCTTGTTTTGAATCAATGTTTTTATTGTTCATATGATGTTATTTTGAATGGACAACATGATATGTGTTCCTTGCTTTAGGAGTGCTGTCCATAGCCAGTGACATTATAAATATCTGTGATTGGCTGACTACTAGTTTGTATGAATCGGTTATTATCCATTTAAAAGTTTCACCTAGGATGTTTACATGAGAATAGTTGTGTAATTTGAGGCTTGATATAATAAAATACTTTTCTAAAGTGGAGTGACAAGTTAAAAATGAATTATGCTCTCCGTTTTGGTCTTTGGAATGATGACAATATGACCAACAAATGTCGTGGCAACCATTCCTATGAATATCTTATGTAACCGTTTCACGTGTCATGCCATACACGGATATTATCGAAGCATCTTTATTTAAAGCGTCCGAAGTACTTTTATGACACGTGCTCTCATATTTGAGAAAAAGGTGTTTGGTTGCCTTGCTTCTGGTAACATCTGGGTATAGTTTCAGTTACTTTTGGTAGAAAAACTCCAGGGTGTCTCAAATATATGTGATATTTATCTATTTACCACTGAAATGACTCTTCACATCGTTGACTTCTAAAATGACATTATGCTTTTCTACCCCCAGAAATGTTTCAACGCCTTTTCTATTGCTAGAGGTGTATTATATGCCAGAAAACAAATATTATTTTCAATGTGTTCTGGATAGAGACTAAAATATCCAATAATTTGCTTGAGCAAAGATATTATTTTCTGGAACAAAGATATTGTTTATTTATTAATTATTTTGGATATAACATCTAAAAGATGGCTGTTGCTATATTATGTAGAAATGGGGTCCTCTGCTAATCACTTTCCTTTTCTTTTCCTTTCCTTTCCCCATATCGAACTGAAAGCTGAGATTGGTTTCCTTATTTGTTTTTTTTTTTTTTACCCTTATCGATTGTATCATGCCTACTGTTGAGATAAGTAATTGTTCTTGTGTCGCCTTGGATATGTTTCTGATTTTTTTTAATATCCAAAAGTTATACTGGGAATGAGAAATGAACTTGGTGGCAACCTAAAGAATGGCTATTGATATCTTCTTAATGATTAACTGACATCTTTACATACTCACCATTTAAGTCACAGTAACCAATTTCGATAGGGATCCACAAATAGGCATTGTATTAGTTTTGGGAAATCATTAAGATTTATAAATTCTTTCGCCAACTTCTTGTCTGCACATACCTCGAAAATGGATGAAGAGGAAAAGTCACTGCTTATTTGAATTGGAAAGAAATAAAAACCTTAATAGATCTTTTAGAAGTACAAAAACTGGAGGTGATATCTTTTGTCCTTTTCTGATTCTTTACTTTATCTGCTGAAGATACTTTCCATGACAAAGGGGAAGCTTATATTGATTTGCCAGTCTGGTGGTGAGTTTATTACCAATGATGATGGGACCTTATCATACGAGGGAGGAGAGGCAAATGCTGTGAATATAAATCAAGATACTTCTTTTGAAGATCTGATAATGAAATTGGCTGAAATGTCTAATTTAGATCACCGAACAATTTCAATCAAGTACTTTCTCCCAGGAAACAGGAGGAATCTCATCACTTTGAGAAATGACAAAGACTTGAAAAGAATGATTGATTTTCATGGGCATTCAGTGACTGCCGATGTTTTTGTCAATGGTAAAGAAGGATTTGACCGTGATGCCATCAAAATACATGCTAGCAGGTATAAATCTGAGGTGCAATCTTGTTTATCAAGTACTTCCACACATTCATTTTGTTGTCAGTCCGAGTTCTCTTGTGATTCCAGCCTCTTGCCAGCCACTGCACACCACCTTAGAGAAGATTTCAGTAGAAAAATGTTGGCAAACACCCTACATTATACTACACTTTTGATAGTGAAATCTGTTCCATGATGTGGTGATTGGTTACTGGCACTTGGCTGGGAAAAATATTTTTTGACATGCCTGCATGTAAATACATGAATTCCACTTGCAGGGAAAATGTTATAAAACTGGCAGAGACCGTAAATCATGTTGGCGCACCCTCAACTTCTATCAATACAGTTGCCCTTGATGTTGAACCTCTCTCTGCCCATGCTATTGCTGAACTTGATGCTTATGCTCCTCTTCATGCTCCTACTGGTTCTGCTGCAGCGTCTGATGCTAACGGTTCAAGCGGCAGTCATGCATCGACTGCCTCATCTCCATCTTCTGAACATGATTCTGATTACGATTCTGATTATAAGCCGCGTGTATCTGTTCCTTTTGACATAAATTCTCCAAGCCCAACTGCCTTTGATACAAGTAATAGCCCAGCAGATGCGGTTAAAAAGCGGAGGCGCACTGCCTCGTGGAAGAGTGGTGCACACGGTCCAATGGTGGTTGCAGTTGGTGATAATGACGTAGAAAGAAGATCGCGGAAAAGGAAGAACCAAAATAAAAGTACTGTTGCTGTAAGTGATGATAGTGTCTCAGCTATTGCTTTCTATGATGATGATTTGCCAGAGAAAGTAGTTGCTGAATGGAAAGATTGTATTACTGGTGTGGGACAGGATTTCAAAAGTGTGAAAGAATTTCGGGAGGCACTGCAGAAGTATGCTGTTGCTCACCGCTTTGTTTACAAATTGAAAAAGAATGACGCTAATCGTGTGAGCGGCATATGTATTGCAGAGGGCTGTTCTTGGAAAATTCATGCATCTTGGGTTCCTGCTGAGGAGTCATTTAGGATAAAAAAGTTTGACAATACACATACATGTGGAGGGGAATCTTGGAAGAATGCTCATCCATCCAAGAATTGGTTAGTAAATATTATAAAGGACAAATTACGAAATTCCCCACATCAGAAACCCAGGGAAATTGCTAAGAGCATTTCAAGGGACTTTGGAATTGAATTGAGTTACACACAAGTTTGGCGTGGAATTGAGTATGCCAGGGAGCAACTTCAGGGTTCATATAAAGAGTCATACAATCGATTGCCTTGGATCTGCGAGAAGGTGGTGGAGACAAATCCTGGTAGTTTTGCCAAGCTGATCACTGATGATGAGAAAAGACTTAAATGCCTTTTCATCTCATTTCTTTCCTGTATAAATGGTTTCCAGAATGGTTGCCGTCCCATTCTTTTTCTCGATGCTACTTCTCTGAGATCGAAGCACCAAGAAAGTTTGCTAACAGCTACTGCAGTTGATGCAGATGATGGTTCCTTCCCTGTTGCATTTGGAATAGTCGATGTTGAAAATGACGATAACTGGCATTGGTTTCTGGAGCAACTAAAATGTGCAATATCGACATCACAACCCATAACTTTTGTCTCAGATAGAGAGATGGGATTAAAGGAGTCGGTGCTAAAGGTATTTGAGAATGCTCATCATGGTTATTCTATGTACCACCTTGTAGAAAGTTTCAGGAGAAACTCGAAGGGGCCATTCAATGGGGAAGGGCGAGGTGCTTTACCTGGACTGTTTCTAGCTGCTGGACATGCAGCTCGACTCAATTTTTTCAAAAAGTTTACCGAGCAGATTAGAGAGATTTCTCCAAATGCTTATGATTGGGTTATTCAAATTGAGCCGGAGCAGTGGACAAGTTCGCTATTCAAAGGTGAGCCATATAACCATATCACACAAAATGTAGCAGAACCATATGCTAAGCTGGTGGAGGAAATACGGGAATCAACTATAATGCAGAAGATAGAAAGCCTAATATACATGGTGAGTGAAATGATAAATACTCGTCAAACAGAGTCAAGTAAATGGACTACAAAACTCACTCCATCTAAAGAGAAAAAGATCCAGGACGAAGCTTTTAAAGCAGAAAATCTGCAAGTGTTTATGGCATCAGATACTCTATTTGAGGTTCATGACGAATCTACTCACGTAGTGAATATTGAGAAACGGGATTGTACTTGCCTAGAATGGAAAGAATGTGGATTACCATGTCGACATGCTATTGCTTCCTTCAATATTGCTGGGAAGAGTGTGTACGATTATTGTCCAAGACACTTCAGCATTGATGCTTACAAGTCGACATATTCAGAGTCTATAAACCATATTCCTGAAATTGGTGCACCAGTGGGAACCGAAGAGACTGATTCTGATGCCACGCATGTGCTTCCTCCTCCCCCTCGATCACCAGATCAACAACACAAGGCAAAGATCAAAATAGAGGATCCAGATAAGAGGACAGTCACTTGTTCGAAGTGCAAGCAACTCGGGCACAACAAAGCATCATGCAAGACCAACTTGTAGGTTTGTCTGATTTAGCAGCTTGGACGTTGGTATGTGAAGGCAGACTTAAATTATCGGGAACTGTTTTAATTTATGATTACTGCAGCGGTAATATTACTGTTAAGTTTCCAAATAGTTGTGTTTAGTCAGCTATGTTTAGTTTATTGTGCCTCAGTTTGGTAGAGATTTTTTGATAATAGATTTTGTGAAAAGTAATTTCCTTTGGAGAATATGTGGTTAAAAGTAAGGAAAAGTTAGAGTCACATAAGAAATTATTTTAATTGAGAGTGTGTGGTTGAAAATGAATCTGTGGAAAAATGAGTTTTATAAATTGTCGGCCGAACAGAGGCTGTATATGCTTCGACCTCTCTTAAATTTTGACAAAGGGCATGGTATGGGAATCATTTCATCCAAAAGTTTTCGAGGGAAAATTTCCTAGCTATTCAATTTTTTATTTTTATATAATTTTTCCCTTTTTGGGCTTAAAATAAAGTTTTCTCCCATCAAATTGTTGTCTACGGTCAGATTTGCTTGTATTTGCTTTCCACTCTCAACTCCCATGTCTCAAAATCAAGTTGTTTTTTCCCCTTCTATATTAGACATAATCCCTTCTTATGGATGGAAATGAGCGGGGATTCTCCGATCCACGGGGGACCCATCCCGAATAGGGCGGGAATTACTCGTTTAACCAGGGGACTGGACGGGACGGGACGGGAGATGGTTCAAAATCCTTGCTTAGTCATTCCCTTACCTGTTTCGACTAATAAAATTATTTTTTATTATCATGTTTGTGTTAAAAATAGCACAGTAACTTTTAAAATAATTCATAACAATAATATAATTATATTGTTGTTAAAGCTTAATTAATATAATTGAAATTTAAAATAAAAACAAATAATTATAAACAGGGCCACAAACGGGAACTTGGAGTTCCCTGTCCTGACCTCGAATAAGGGGGGATGGAGCGGGGAACGGGATCCTCATCCTAAACTTGCCCTATCATCATTCCTACTTGACAACAATGACAAGTGCATAGAAGGATTCTCTGTGTAGCTGTTCGTGTGGCTTAGGCATTATCGACTTTCTTTTTAATCCATTACTCAAATGTTAATGAAAGAAAGCCATTTCATATAAATTTCATCTATCGAAAGGAATTATGCCAAAGTACAAAAAGACTACTATATTATAGATGCGTCACGAAAGAGTTTTAGAAGCATGCCCCTTCGCCCTTCATAAATTTTGACGAGTTGAAGTCATTGCCTACCCAATGAAAACTACGCACATGGGATGGGACACATTCGAACCAAAAAATAAAAAAGATTCATCCATTTATTCTTCAATCCTATAGATCCTGTCACACAACTTGAGTGACCAAATACAACATTTCCACCTTAATTGACAGAAAAACTAGAGTTAGGTCAACAAATGAAAACCATAGGTCCAAAAAGAACATCAAAAGACCTCATGCACGTGTCTAAATGAAAAGAAACTGGTTCTTTTACTCGATCTATTTCATTTTGTGTCCGGTGTTTGATGGAGATAATCACTTTTATAAAAATAAGTTAATTCCGTGCAGCTGACCTACTTCCTCCACATTGCATGCATTTATGTTGCTATTAGGTAAGAATGGTTACAACAAACCACTTCATAGTTTACTCGTTTACATAAATACGTATTGTATTCAACATTGTTTGAATCTTTGATTTGTTCATTACAACAAGTTATTAACTACTCAAATTGAAGAATTACGATACAGAAAAGAAGGTAGAACAATGGCAGACCATCAAAGAATTCATCCGGTGGAGGTCGGCCCAGAAGCTCCACCTCCACGCCCTTCGGCTCCTCTAGGTTCTATTCTTCGATCAGAAAAAGGTGAGTCACGAGGGCAGGGGCAGCATCATATTCCAATAAGACGCAATGTTACCTATCCAGTCGTGCTGCCGCCACCGCCACCGCCACCGCCACCGCCACCACCTAAGAATAAGAGAAGCTGTTTGTGCAAATGCATCTGCTGGACAATTAGCTTACTCATTCTCCTACTCATCATTATTGGAGCTACTATTGGCATTCTTTACCTAGTATTTCAACCCAAGCTTCCCAAATACTCAGTTGACAATCTCAGAATATCAGATCTGACACTCAATTTTGACTTAAGCCTCTACGCGAGGTTCAACGTGAAGATCACTGCCTATAACCCGAATAAGAATATCGGAATATACTACGAGAAAGGGAGCCATTTGAGTGTATGGTACAAAAACATAAACCTGTGCCAAGGATCAATTCCCAGATTCTACCAAGGTTACCAGAATAAGACAGTGCTAAATGTGGCCTTGAGTGGCCAAAATCAATATGGGAGGACTCTTCTGGAGGCATTACAGGAGCAGCAACAGACTGGAACAATTCCATTGGATCTCAAGATTAATGAGCCAGTCAGCATCAAACTTAAGACTCTGAAACTGAGGAAGGTGAAGATCGTAGGCACCTGCAAGTTGGTCGTTGATAGCCTGTCGACTAATAGTATAATTAGCATCAAAGCCAGTACTTGCAATTTTGGACTCAAGCTCTGAACATCTTTCCATCTTTTCTTTTTAACGTCTTACGCATACAAATTTTTCCATTTCAGTATTAACAGTTTACTTGCACAGAGTATCTGCATGTTGAGAAGCTAAATAATGTATCATTTCTAATTTGTTTTCCTGAAATTCTTGAAACTAAGTCCTGGTTGAATCTATTTCAAAAGAAACTAATATAACTAAATCTGTCAATTCGCCAGGAGGGAAAGACTTGAGGATCCGTTTATATTTTAAAGAAATAAGAGGGAATTTTATTAGTACCACTTAAAAGAAGGGTACAAGGAGTACTTCTATGCATAGAACAAAGAAAAACTAAAACAATAAAAATCAGTAACAAACCAAGTTCCATTCTGGCTGCAACTCCAGAAGAGCTAAACTATTCAACGAACCCCAAACTATCACCCATGAAAAAAGTACAAAGTCTATCTTACAAATAAATGAAGGTAGGTAATGCTGGTCAAAATTATAGCATACTTCTCTGGAAATATGCAACATGTTATAACCCAGGCAATGGAAGGATATATCCAATCAACGCAGCAAGAAAAACAAATGATTCCTTGAGGATGGTAAATCATTAGCACCAAGTGACCATAATTTCCTTGCAAAACATACAACGGAGGAAGCAGTGGGGACGCAGTTTACTGCTCTTCCAACTTATAAGAATGTCTATTTGCATACTCAGTCACCAACTAGTGCCCGTGGTCTATGCTCTATTACAAACAGAGACATCCCCGTCTGTGAAACAGCTCTGACAAAAGCCATATTTGCAGTTACAGTAGGAGCATGCCAGTAGTCCCCAGTACCAAAAACTACCTTGTTTTTCAAGGCCATTTTTCTGGTCGTCGGAAGGTTCATCAATCGTGTTGAAGGACAATCAGGCACTACCCTGTCCCAGTTATAAGCTACTAATTAACAAATACAGATTAAAAGAACAATAACTATAGCATCACTGTTAATGCCAATTTGGGGGCAGTGAGTGAAGAAATGATATTACTGTTTCTTTTCCGATTTTTCTACCCGCATCAATACAGGGAAAGGGTGTTTCTTCTCAGACTTGCAAGTTTAAATATGAAATTTTCGTTCCTTAGTCTTCCCTTTTTGGGAGGGATGGGAATGACCATGTCTACTAAAAGGAAGAAAATAAAAACTTAAAATGGTGTTGGAACATACTTGAGGAACTTCAGAAAGTGGTTGGCTCTTGATATCTCATTAGGACCACCGCACATTGAGATAAGCTCCTGAAATTCTGAATGAACGCTTTGACATATAATACCTATCTTTCCTGATATTACACCAGCCAGTTCCTCATGGATCGGGTTCTGTATTTCGGAGTTGACCTTGCAAGACATGAAGATTTATACATTCATCAAATTTATATGCCACACATGATCACTATACAAGAATAAGAGAACACAAATTCCATCTTACAAGTTTAGACTACAATGTAACAGCAGAAGTCAGTAATACTGAAGGATACAATAAAAAACACTTTAAAAAAAAAAAAAAAGAACAATTATTTCCCTCAACTTTATCTTTGTTGAAGATAATATATCAAATGAACTATTTTATGTCGCTAGAAAAGAAATATTAACTTAACAGAAGAGAGTGAAATTAATTAAAATCAATTGTAAACTCAAAATAACAATCATATACCACAGGTAGCAGCACTCTAAGTAATGTTTCAGTTTTTAGTTTTTTTTTAGTCTTTTGAGTGATTTAATTAAGCCACTCGTATTAAACTAAAATAGCTTGCCACTGATTCGTCACAATATTTTCTCTGCTGAAAACTGTAAAAGACGAGAGTAACGGCATTGGCAGAGATACCCACATATTTAGTCATTTTGCTCCAGAAAACTGAGAATCTGTAAGTGTGTGGTATAAAAAGCTAATTTCTATTTTCAAATTCATTTAGCAATGATTGTTGCATGACATTGCTCTAGTTTACAATTTTGTTATGGCCAGCTTATAAATAATGGTAGTCGTGAATATATAAGGAACGCCTAGCAAGAAAAAGCTAGAGTATTTTCAACTGGCCAGTTTTCTTCTAATAAACTCACTTATCAATTGAAATTCAACATGTGAAGGACTAAGGACTTCATATGTTCCTCTATAGTCTATACACAGTTAGAAACTACAACAAACTTAATGCATTGTCCAGTCAATATTAGAAAGATGGTTCACTAGTGAATTTGAGAAGATGAAATCCTACACAGGCCACATCATGCTGTAGATTCACCTACAGGAAGTCTAGAGGATGTTAAATGCAGGAGTTCGCAAATAACAGCTTCCATTGATGGATTCTATGTAGATAAACATAATGGTTTTGCCTAAGAAGCAAACAGTACAATAATAGAAAAGAACGCTTTTCTTATGAAGATGAGAAACGATTTCTTCGAAATAATACAACTTTGTTTCCCTTAGACCATACCTGTGCAATCACGAACTCATAGTTGCCTTTAAATCGACCCCTCAATTCGCTCTCTGGTTTAGCCAAAAGTTTCTCAGTCCCTCCATTACTGATTCCAGACACGATAGCTATCATTGCTGTCGTATCAAAATTAACTAATTTGGCTCCAATCCCATCCAACAACTCCTTCGATGACCCATCCTCAAGTCCCACATACAAATTCAAAGAGCAGCAGCCGCATTTCAATCCAGAAACAAGAGAACAGAATGACATGCCTAAATTCAAATCACAGGACTCAATGTTCTTCTTGCAAGATGATAGGATATCTTCCCCTGCAGAATCCAAAAGATGTTTATCATTCATACCAAAGCCATTTGTTCCGACCCTTATTTGAAGAACACAAGACTTGGGGAATGACCTTCCAATTAGATTTACATTTGTCCAGTCTTCCTCTAGTTGTAACTCTTCATACGAAAATGAATCAAGTTCTAATTCAGTGGCTCCAAATTCATCCCTAAATTTCTGACAATCACCATCATCAAGTCCATTAGCAAAGAAGAAGATGATAGAAGATGGCCTTAGCGTTACAGGGGACTCGTTTGCCGCCTCAAGAAGTAATCGAATTCGTATCTTTAAAGCCTCGTTTCTGTCCCAAAAAATATATCTGGGGTTCCTATCCGAGACAATAAACCACACGGGGTTTCCATTCAAACTACATACTATATCAACATAGATCCTTTTCGAAGGCGACAGAACAACTGGCTTGCAAACGCGCGATACCCCAGTTACAAATGGCTGCTGAAGAACATGCGCAATGGCCTCCAGATGCCCAATATTGACACTGCCATGAATTCAACTCATGAAAAAATTGTTCCAATTCAAGCAAATATTTACATCTTCACATCATATGGGCAATCATTAAAATGTAAAAAACACATCATATGGGCAATCATTAGAATGTAAAAAAAAAAAAAAAAAGATTGTTATACCTGAGAGGGGCAGAAGAAAAGGGACGAGACAGGCGACGAAGAAAAGAGAGCTCGGATTGGATTAATCTGAGAAGGGTAGTTTTCGATGATAAATTGGAGAGTTTCTCCGAGTGAATAATTCGCTGTGTAAGAGCACTGCATCTTTTCTTTGCTTCTTCCACTGCTGCCATGGCTGCTCTTTCCTTGCTTCCCCCTTCCATTCTACTCTTCTGCGTGTAGCAATCAAACGGAAAATTTCTCTGAAGGTATCTTACCCATTGTTTGTGAAATGATCATGTTGGTCCTCCATCTTTTATTATATTTTCACAATCATTTCTCTACAACAAAAATTCTTCATAACCCTGCGAAACTAGATTTTATTTCTCAATTCTAGGCACCGTTTTAAAATTAAGGCCCCATTTGATCTACATTATTATCTCATTAAAATAAAAAGTATGACTGTTATCCATCACATCAATATTTAAATTCAATTTTTCTTTATCTTATGTGGGCTCAATAACAACAATATTTTTCATTCTCATTCTATAATAATTTGGCTCAAACAGGAGCTAAAAGCGATTGTATGTTCTCCAAGTTTGTGAGTGGAAATGAAAAGAGATTTTTTCTTAATTCTTCATTGCTCAGTGCATACTAAATCGTTTTCCACTTTTCCCCTTTCGTAATCCTTTCCTCATTCTACACATTCTCTTCCATAATTCCCCTCTTGTTTTGCACATTTCTTTTTTTACATCGCTCTCGTGGTTATTGTTGCATGTTCCACTCATTGACATCTCTATCTGATGCTACCAAAAATCGTACATGTTGATTTCCCGAGCTTGATGACCGAGGACGAGCACGTTCGAGATCTTCTAGTACCTGAAACGAAGCTCTTCGAATGCTCCAGCGGTAACCATTGCGGGTGGAGGATCCGGCATCCCTGGTGATTCTTCTTGATGAACTTGAGGATCCGCAACGGGTGGCTGGTTCAGAGCAGATGAGCTTGCAAGAGGAAGACCTAAACGTGTATTCACCATGACTTTTTATAGCGTTTCCAACAGAGGGCGCCAATATGATGCTACCAAAAATCGCACCTGCTGATTTTTCGAGCTTGATGACCGAGGACGAGCACGTTCGAGATCTTCTAGTACCTAAAACAAAGGCGTCGAGGTGTGACCTCGTTGCCCCTTCGATACTTAAGTCAGAGAGAGAATGGAAAAAGAGAGTATATGCTGAAATTGTATGTAAAAACGTACCTCAATGATGGATGAGAATGATGTATTTATAGAGATAGGTAGTAGAGTTGTAGAAGGATTCATCTTCTTGTTTTTAGGAAATAATGTTGAGATAAGTGTTGTTTAGAATTGTCCTTCCCTACCTACAGTACCTGTACGAAAAGACTCCTTGTTGATCTAGAATTCGTGAGTGACATCAATTGGATGAGGCTAGGTTTCTTTCTGGATGAGGGCTAGCGACGCTTGATCACAGTTGTTTTGTCGTTGACTAAGTAAATATCCCAACCACTATTATCCCGAGGAGTACTAGTGCCTTTTTGGGGACAATCTGCGAGATTGATCCTCCAGCTATCTCGAGGACACATCATGAGCTCGACGACTCAGGTCTCCTAATCGTGAGAGGAGACCAATGGAAGTCCTCGTTCTCGAGACATTCATAAATGACATCATCACTGGCCCCCGTGCATCCATTCCTAGAGCTCGAGGTTTAGGTGGGGATGCAGGGTCAACCTCGAGGATACGTAGTCATCGAGTGGATATTAATCTTTGTTGGACAGGCTCGGGAGTAGTTCGACGAAGTGGTTGTTGGTTAAAAAAGGTCTGGGGCCAATAAATGTCGCGGCGAACAGGGGTCGTTGGATGCTTGACACGTGGCCAGATCCAACGATCCTAGTGGCGACCCTTGGCCTTCCCCTTTGGGGCCTATAAATACTCCCTTCACTTTTTCATTTTTCACTTTTTAGCTGTTGTAAAAACTTATCTGCAAGGTCGTGCTCGAGCAATCTCGTTAGGAACTTCCCTGGTCCTTTAGTCATTTAAGGTAAGACTTCGAGTCTTTAAGTTATTTCCTTAGTTATCGTTTACTGATGTCGAACATTGAGGGTGGTCGGGATTCTGATAGCTCGGGGGTAGTGAGGACATAGGAACATCCTTGATACCAGTAGCTATTCCATTAGATGCCCGACCTAGGCGTCAGGGTAACGTTGAGTTCAAGGCCCCTGACGACCCTTGTAGGTTTAAAGAGCACTTAGCCGTGGCTGCAGCCCGAGAGTTTGGGCTAATGCCTGGTTGTGACATTAGGTCTCCTGACCCCGATGATAGAATGGGGCAGGCTCGAGGCAAAGAGTTTGTGATATTTAGGGATACTTTGAAGGCCGGGTTTAGGTGGCCTTTGCACCCTTTTTTCTTGAGTATATTGGTCGAGCACTCCATGTGCCCGGGACAGTTAGTGCCCAATGGGTGGAGGATGCCTGTTTACTTCTTTATAGCTTGTAGGTACTTGGTTATCGAACCCTATGTCAACCTCTGTCGAATGGTGTTCAAGCTCAAGCAACTCACCCAGTATACGTGTTTTGCGTATCTGTCTACCCGAGGAGGGTTTAGGGTCCCGAGCATGCCGAGCTCGCTTAAGGGTTGGAAAGACAAGTGGTTCTATGTAGTTACCCAAGATATCGACCTTCCTTTCTGGTCGGGGTGGGGTGTTCCTGACGTCGCCAAGTTTTGTGAGGGCCAGGTGTACTTTGAGTCTTTAGAATGTCATAGGCAGATGCTCGAGGACCTCGAACCCTTGGTGCCAGATATGAAGGCCATCCTCGAAGACGAGGTATTTGATCTTGCCGACGTGAGAGGTGTCGAGGGTAGGAGTTTTTTACCTCTATTTTATTCTCATGCTCTATTCCCGAGGACATGATCGACCTAATGCCTTATATTTTTTTGTTGCAGGGATGTCTTTCAATCCTTCAGCCCTCAAAAAATTAGTGAAGGCTAAGGCCAAGGAGCCTCAACCTTAGGTCGCTCCCTCGACCAAAGAGAAGAAGAGGGCTAGGGTCTCGAGACCTGAGAGCATACCTCGAGGACCCGGAGAAAGCTCCCAAGCTCGCCCGACCATCCCTAGTCCGAGGCCTATTAGACCACTCTCATCGTCGCCTAGGGAACTTTCACCAAGGTGAACTCCCGAGGTTGTTGACCTCGAGGATGACTGCATCCTGTCGGTGGCCTCGGTCATCGAAGATTTCGAAAGATGACACCTAGTGCCGGGCATAGTGGCCAAGTATCGAGGAGATGTCGGGTTTGAGGAGGGGATGAAGGCCCTCGAGTTTCTAACTTTAAAGGTAAACACTCGACCTGTTTCTGTGTTATCTTTATTTTTATCAAGTATATTTCTCGAGGATTAATGTCAATGGTCGATGTGCAGACCCTTAGTGTGGCTAGAGGCCTATCTTTGCAAGGGATGGACGAGTCCCATAAGATGGTCGGGCTCGTAGAGGCTGTCGAGCTTAGAGATAAATGGGTGGAGGACCTCAAGGCCGAGCGTGAGGAGTTGATGAAGTAACTTGAGGAGGCCAAGGCTGAAATTCGTCGTGCTCGGGACGAAGTGGGTGTAGTGAAGGACGAAGTTGAAGAATTGAAGCTAGAGCTTGAGAGGGTACGAAAGGATCATGAGGCCAAGGTGGTCGAGGAGAGGGAACGAGCCTGGGAAGACTTCAAAAAGTTCGAAGATTGTGACAGGCTAAAAAGGGAGTATGCGTCGGGGGCATATCTCCATGCTTTTAAGGAGGCAATGGCCTATCTTCACTCCAAAGTTCCCAACGTTCATCCCGACAACTTGAAGTCCGTGCCCAAGATTGTAGACACCCTCGAGCTATTGGAGTCCGATGATGCTTCTAAAGAGGACGATGATGAAGATACCGAGGCCGATGTTGACATAATTGATCCTGCTCTCGAGGACCTAGATTAGGCCCATTTTCCCCGAGCATTATAAATTTTGATTTTTTGTTCAAGTACATTGCCCGAGCACATGGGCCATTATGTTTTCAACTTTTGACGATGTACGCTCGATGTTTTATTTGGGTTAGCATTTCTCGACCATATAGTTGCTCTTTACCTTGATGATTGTTTCAAGTTGTATGCTCGACAATAACCTAATTAATGATAATGACGACCAGACAGAACTTTTATCTTAACAAATACGTGATTAATGATCTCGACGATAAAACAAATATTAGATCTCGATGTTACAATTAATTGACGTTAATTGAGGTTTCGAACTCGAGGATAGCGTAGTCTAATGATGCATCGAGCTTGAGGACTACTTAATTTTTTTGCATTTTTGACAAAGTGTTGAGCTCGATGATAACTTATTTAA
Source organism: Fraxinus floribunda (assembly GCA_903798395.1). Classification (NCBI taxonomy): domain Eukaryota; kingdom Viridiplantae; phylum Streptophyta; class Magnoliopsida; order Lamiales; family Oleaceae; genus Fraxinus; species Fraxinus floribunda. The sequence goes on along the minus strand of CAIGRS010073565.1, from coordinate 4,585 downwards.
TTAAATAAATAAGTAACGAGCTCGAGGATATATTGTTTAATTAAATTAATCCTGAGCCCGATGACAGCCTAACTCATAGCTAAGTAGTGAACTCGAGGATGGCTTTGTTGACAAACAAGTCATGAGCTCGATGATAGCTCGCTTGATAAAATTAATCATGGGCTCGAGGATAGCTCACTGTACAAAATTAATCATGAGCTCGAGGATATCTAAGTTAACAAACAAATCATGATCTCGATGACAGCTTGCTTATGTAATAATTAAGTCATGGACTCGATGATAGCCCATGAAACAATTGAATCATGAGCTCGAGGATATCTAAGTTAACAAACAAATCATGAGCTCGATGACTCGGGCACCTATGATGCAGTCTCAAGCTCGAGGACTATTTGATGAAATTCTATCCACGACTTATTTTGGAATGGTCGAGCTCGAGGTAAATTTTTAAGGTGTTCGAGGTGTTCGCTCGTGTCATGCCATGAGGGCCCGCTAGTGGCGAGACTTTTGGAGAACATGCCCATAGCATGTCTCGAGGTATGCTCATGACATGTTTGAGGTGATTACTCGCATTATGTCATGAGGGCCTGCTAATTGCGGGACTTTTGGAGAGCATGCCTGTAGCATGTCTCGTGGTATGCTCATGACATGTTTGAGGTGATCGGTCGCACTATGTCATGAGGGCCCGCTAGTTGCGGGACTTTTGGAGAGCATGCCCGTAGTATGTCTCGGTAGAAACACTTGTAAGAATTTTTGTTGGAACATTCCCAATGGTTATTTCATACAATATTTGCCATGTTCTGGAATGAGAATAGGCTCACAGGCTTTCATGAATGAGCTATTTAAAGTAAAAATGCATAGGGCGTGCAAGCCTGATGGATAACAAAATAACGAAAAATAAAAGGAAAAACATAGGGCATGCAAGCCAATAGATAAAATAAACTAGTACTTGTAATAAAATGACAAGGTCATGACTTGTGATAGATCTTGAGGTTGTCGGCATTCCAAGGCCTCGGAAGCGGTCTTCCCGACATATCTCTCAAGCTATATGCTCCACCTCGAACTTGTCGAATGACTTCATAGGGTCCTTCCCAAGCTGGTCCGAGTTCCTGGGGCATGGCCAGCAGCCCCAGCCTTTCTGAGTACCAAATCCCCCATCCTGAATCTTCGGTGACTGACTTTGCTATTGAAGTACTTGGCTATTCTATTTTGATAGGAGGCGACTTGTAGTGTGGCCTGTTCTCGTACTTCCTCTAACAAGTCTAGGTTTTCAGTTGTACACTCCCCGACGTCATGCTCCAAAAGCCTTAGTGATGGAAGGTTAACTTCAACAGGGATAACGGCCTCCAACCCAAAAGCCAGCATGAAAGGGGTCTCCCCTGTTGTAGATTTGTGTGAAGTCCTGTAAGTCCATAGTATGAAGGGCAATTCGTCAGGCCAGTTACCCTGAGCACCTTCAATTCTCGTGTGGAGGTCTTGCAATATAAACCTGTTAGTTACTTCGGCCAAGCCATTACTCTGAGGGTGCGCGATCGATGTGAGGCGATGATCTATCCTAAGGTTTTCGCAGAAATTCTTGAACTGTAAATTATCAAACTGTCTTCCATTGTCGGTGATGAGCACTTTAGGTATCCTGAACCGGCATATGATAGACTTCCAAACGAATGATCTAAGCTTGGGCTCCGAGATCGTTGCAAGAGGCTCGACTTCTACCCACTTTGTCAAGTACTCAATAGTCACAACCACAAACTTCAACTGTCCTTTTGCTATCAGAAAGGGCTTGAGGATATCAACCCCACATTGCTCGAAGGGATTCGAACAATGTATGGGTGTGAACTTTTCCGCTGGGGCGTGGATGAAGTTACCAAACCTTTGACATTTATCACATTTTTTCACATAGTCAGCGCCGTCTTTTTTCATGGTTGGCCAATAGTACCCGTACCTTATGAGTTTAAAGGCAAGGACACGTGTTCCTTGATGATTCCTACATATTCCCTTATGCACTTCTGTCATAGCCTGTGTTGATTCCGAGGGTTTGAGGCATCGGAGATAAGGTAGTGTAAAGCTTCTGTGAAAGAGGACTCCTTGGATCATACAGTGCCTTGGTGCTCTTGATCGGACGCTCATAGCTTCCTTTGGATCTTCGGAAAGATTCCCATTAGTTATGAATCTACTATAGGGTCCATCCAGGAGGGCTCTCTATCAATGTCCGTAATGGCTATTTCTTGGCCAATGCTCGAATTTGTCACAAATTTGATGTGGACTGTCTTGTCAAGACCATCTATCCCCATAAACACGAATCTTGACAACGTATCTACCTTTCCATTATCAGCACAGGCAATTTTCAGAATTTGACAACCTTTGAACCTTCTTTGTAGGTCATGAACCTTCAAACATTACATGCTCATCTTTTCATCCTTCCTTTCGAAAGCTCATTCTACTTGCCCTACCACAAGTTGTGAATCGCTGAAGAGTTTGACGTTTTTAATCCCCAATCTATCAGCAAGTTCCAGAGCAATGACAACAGCCTCATACTCCACCTCGTTATTGGTAGCCTCAAATTCGAATCTGAGTGCGCATTGAATTTCGGCTAATTTATCCGGACTGGTGATGATGAAGCCTGCACCCAAGCCCGAGGAGTTGGATGCTCCATCTATTAATATTTTCCATTCATTCGCCAGGGTGGTCGGGTTGTCCCTTGGCCCCCGAGGCCTAGGGGTGAGTTCTGCGATGAAATCTGCTAGGACTTGTCCTTTGATAGAAGGTTGGGGTTTGAACTCTATATCAAATTCGCCCAATTCAATAGCCCACTTCAATAATCTTCCCGAAACATCCGACTTTTGAAGTATCTGTCTAAGTGGCTGATCCGTAAGCACAACAATGGGGTGTGATTGAAAATATTAACGTAACTTTCGAGCTGCCATAACCAATGCCAGGGCAAGTTGCTCTGCTAACGTATATATTGTCTCTGCGTCCAACAATACCTTACTCACATAGTAGATGGCTTGTTGGGCCTTCTTCACCTCTTTCACCAATACTTCGCTTATTGCATTCTGAGATACGATCATGTATAAGTACATTGTGTCCTCGGGGTCGGGTTTTGTGAGTACTGGAGGAGTGGCCAACGTCTGTTTAAGTTCCTGAAGAGCTCTTTCACATTCCTCATTCCAATTGAAGTTCTGATTGCCTCTTAGGATTTTGAAGAAGGGAAAACACCTATCAGCTGCCCTATACATGAACCTATTCAGAGCGACGACCCGACCTGTTAACTTCTGGACATCCTTCTTGCTCCTAGGTGATTCCATAGATATTAGAGCCCGTATCTTATCAGGGTTGGCATCAATTCCCTTGTGAGTGATCATGAAGCCTAAGAACTTTCCTGACGCCACCCCGAAAGCACACTTAGCTGGGTTTAACTTCATCTTATATCTTCGAAGATTAGAAAAAACTTCCTCTAGGTCGGTGATATGCTCTTTCTCTTGTTTACTTTTGACCACCATGTCATCTACATAGGCTTCAATGTTCTTCCCAATCAGGTTAGCAAAGACTTTGTTGATGAGCCTCTGATATGTTGGCCGGACATTCTTCAAACCAAACGGCATGACCCTATAACAGTAGATGTCAGAGTCAGCTACAAATGACGTCTTCTCTTGATCTTCTTCAGCCATAAGAATCTAGTGATATCCTGAGAAAGCGTCAAGGAAGCTATACAGCTTATGACCCGAGGTGCTGTCCACCAAATTATCGATTCGAGGTAGAGGATAGCTGTCTTTTGGGCACGCCTTATTGAGGTCTGTGAAATCAATACATACCCTCCACTTGCCATTAACCTTCTTNCTTCAAACCAAACGGCATGACCCTATAACAGTAGATGTCAGAGTCAGCTACAAATGACGTCTTCTCTTGATCTTCTTCAGCCATAAGAATCTAGTGATATCCTGAGAAAGCGTCAAGGAAGCTATACAGCTTATGACCCGAGGTGCTGTCCACCAAATTATCGATTCGAGGTAGAGGATAGCTGTCTTTTGGGCACGCCTTATTGAGGTCTGTGAAATCAATACATACCCTCCACTTGCCATTAACCTTCTTGACAAGCACAACGTTGGCAAGCCAATCTGAGTATTGGACTTCCCTGATGAATTGAGCATTGACAAGCTTGTTGACCTCCTCGCGTATTACCTCTCGTCTCTCCGATGCAAATTGCCTCTTCCTTTGCTTTACTGGTTTAGAGTCAGGCCTCACATTTAATTTATAGATCACGACATCGAGGTCTATCCCTGGCATGTCCTCCACCTTCCAGGCGAATACATCAATGTGGCAGGATAAACATTTGATGAGTTCATCCCTGAGAGCGGCGTCAAGATCTCTACGACGGTTACCTTCTTGCCATGCTTGACCTCGACCTTGACCTCAACCAAATCTTCCACAGGAGCAAGTTTATCATGATGCTCGAGCTCGAGCTCAGGGGTGGACAATTGCATGACGTCAGTGCTCAAACCCTGAATACTCAAGATATAACATTTTCTCGCTGCAGCTTGATCTCCACGCACAACCCCTACACCATGACTTGTTGGGAATTTCATAGTGA
>CAIGRS010073472.1:0-17358 GCA_903798395.1 Fraxinus floribunda | reverse complement strand
TACTGAAGACTGAAGTTCATGAATACGTCAAAGTTTCGTTTATATAAATATAGGCTAGTTTCCTTTTTTTTTGGTCACAAATATATAGGCTGATTTCTTAATATAGAATATTTTATTATATTTCTTTATCAATATACTCTTATTAAATTTTCTCTACTTAACGTGCTAACTTTTCAAAATCATTCGAATACACATATTTCTTACTTTTTGAAAACATGGAACAACTCTCATTTCTTCTTATTTTTTTTTTCAATTTCTTTATTAATTCCAAAAATAATTTAATTTTACATATTGAAAATTAAATAGGGGTAAATTAGTTAAGATTTTGACAAAAATTAATTTTTCAATAACATTAAAGAATTTTTCTTAATCCGTGTAAAAAACGAAATAAGTCTATATAATTGAGACGAATGGAGTATATTTTAATAAAAATTGATAATAATGTACGGATCAAAAGTATAATAGTTACAAGGCTAATGAAACATATGATTAAAAATGACTTTGAAAGAAAGGAGGACAAAACAATTTCTGTATTTTCATTTTCTTTTAATATAGAACAGAGTATTCAATATTGCCTTTTCTTGAACGAATCCCAACAAGTTGTTTTATATTTAAAAATGAATCTTGGAATAATTTTGTACTCAACTTCCACCGACATGGGCTATTTTCCATTATTTTTTTGCCGGTGCACAGTGTGTTACTAATTCACACAAATCCTTTTTTCCATTATTTGGGATTTTTCTCCATTAAACAGTCGTATTCTCAATTAAATTTGCAGCGTTGTTAATTTATTGGTAACTAGTGTTGTTTTCACTTGCCAGCTCATTTTCTTACGATTCATTGTCGTATGAATTTTGCCACTTTGTCAGAAGAAATTTAACAAATGCAATGACATAATTTGAAGTGTCCGTAGATGATTTGACGAAAAAGTTGTTTGTGTTTAAAACAGTCAAATGATAGAACGCCATGTAATATCATATAAAGAATTATGAAAGGTGAAATGTTTGTGAATTTATTTTCCGTGTCTACCTTAGCGGGTGCGGTGGTCCGATTGCTCCGATCAGGGGTTGTTACCTGCAAAAAGAGGTCGGGACTTTCTCGGTTGCTACTTGCAAAAAGAGATTGAGGCTTTCTCCCCGTTGTACCTCCGACGTGAGAATTAGTTATTGATTTTAGAGGAATAAAGGGTAAAGTCTAATGCGAATTCACATAATTCGGGTTTCAAGAAGCAAACATTTCTCACCTTTGAGGTATTTATAGGCTCATGTTGCTAGCGTGTGTTTGGTGGTTGCTGATGCCATGTGCCCCACGTAAGTCTCCCCACTTTCTCCATGTTCGGGTAGAAAGACTCCAACTCCTCAAGTTTGTTGTTCCCACGTTCCCCCACATTAGGGTAGAATGGCCTCATGGTGGTAAGCGGCCTCATGGGAGTCGACGAATCTATGGAGTTGAAGGTTCAATGGAGATAGACAGCCTTGTACTAGTAGACCACGCGAACGTAGATGGTCTCATGGGGGTCGACGGTCTTACCGGGGTGATGACTTCGTGCGGGTAGGCATGTTGCATATTTTCGAGAGTGTTGGCCTTATTCGTCCATGTGGTCAATTAACGATGTCGCATTATATCATAAGGCATATGACATTGTAGCGTCAGAGCCCTCCTACATTGCCAGGGCCACATGCTTGCCCCCCGGCAAAGTATAAAAACCCTTGCAGTTATTTATTTACCTTCAAATTTGATTTCTTAATTGTTCTTGATTATATTCCACATCAAAGTGGCTTCTGAATGTAACTTACCTTAGTTTCACAGCGATCAACAAAAGAAAATGAAAAGTAGTTTTTCGAATGTTTTTCCCCTTCTGGGTATTTCGCTAATATAACCGACGTTTGCTGTATGCTTGATGTTGTGGCTAAAACTAGAATTGGATTGAAGAGTATAATAGATAAGAATTTAACTTTTTTTTGTTGTTTAGTGCGTAACCGTAACAGATAACAATTAGGCTTAGCATCAGATTGTTCTGCCTCTAATTTCCAGAAAACTTACAAGAACTGAGTAGAAGAAAAATCTCTCTCATTCTGCACTTTGATATAGAACAGTGCACTTTAAATGATTACGCAGATAGTGGTGCAGCATCAAACGACTTCTTCCTTGCTAAGAGGCAAGTGATATTCGCAGGTTGAGAATGCATATTATCAACGGTGCACAAGACAAAATCAGGCCGATGCAGTGCAAGTGTGAGCCGGTTTTTCCCAACATCCAAACCAGTTGCATCGAGAAGGACGTGCCAAGAATTTCTATGTGCCTCTGATATCCAATGCATGGAGGAACGAGCTTCATTCGCGAAAGCAGGGTAAGCAAAAAGCCCTTTTGGACTATATTTGGATTTTCTTCTGAAGTATTGGCTAAGCTGTGATCCTTTGATCCTCAAATCCAACCATGTTTCTGGTGCTGAAATAACCTTTGAATCCTTATTCTGTACGAATTCCCTTACACAATCACGCTTTTCTCCAAGAATTGTCAAGTAATAATTTCCTCTGAAGAAGGGATAAGATTCCCCAATCATCATCATGGCTTCCTTACTAGTATGTGTAAAAAGCACCAAATAATCCTCTTCTGTCAATCCACAACTCTGCAAGGCTCGATTTCGCACCTGTATTTCTGGGATGGAAATGAAATTCCCCTGGGAAGACGTTTTCTTAGCCAGGATATCAAGTAATTTGGAAGGCTCCAATTGAATTTTGCCCATATCTGAAGGAGTACCACTACCAAAAGAAGGCGAAGACGACTCTCTAACAGAATTCATCGGGGATTTTCGTCTGTCATCAGCCATGGATTCTGATGATTCATCATTGACACAGAGACTGTATAAATCAATCTTGTCTCCTTCAACAAGGCCATTGCAGTATTCTGGATACTTTGCAAAAACATACTGCTGCACATATTGCCTTTCACTAGGCGTAATGGGGCCTGACCATCTCAGATCAAGACCATGAAGTGTTGATATGGCTTCTGCTACCAAGTGAGCAGGAATCACAGTATGTGCCTTCTGTTATTTAAGAAAATAATCCAATCAGAAACATAAATCTCATTCTTGTACTAAATAAACACAAATAAGAGAATGTAATTACAAATAAGTGAAAGCGTCTCGGGAGACAGACTAATTCCTTCCTTTTGGAACTATGTCCGTCTTACCCCGGCGCCTAAAGGCAACCGAGGAGAGAAAGAATCATTCTCAGGGTGAGCTTCTTTTATGGGAATATGCTCCTCCTACCCAGATATGATCCCGAACTACTAAAGGAAGCTCGAGATAGAAAGACTCCTCTAGCTGAGCGTTTACGGGGACTTCTTGAGTTTGAGAAAGCAAAAAGAAAAAGAAAAAAGATACTATTAGCGATTGAACTTGCCTTGATCACCATACTGGTTGGTCTGCTGTTTTGGTTTGGTGAGTTTGGCATAGAACTTGCCTGTTCTTCATTGAATTGTTCCATGATCAAATCCACTTCCTATCAAGAATAAAAAGAAGCAATCAAGTAAGTTGCATAAGCATTTTTTTGCTGGCTGAACACTTGCATTTATATATACTATAAAAGGCCGACATACATGACAGCAAAGACCCACAACATTGAATCATCAAACATTGATTTAGGAGTAATAATTTAACTATGATTTAGGGTGTAACTTTGTGTATAAATCTATTAGATAGAAAACGACTTGATTGTATTCAAACTGACATTGCCCGAAGCTGTACATTTTTCATGGAGACCGGAGTGGATGTTGCCAATCTGGTTCGGATCGAACTGGTATCTTAGCAATCCAAGCATTACGAGCGGCCTAGAGGGTTCAAGTTGACTAGCCGAATTTAAAATTTCTACCTTTGTTTTTAATCAGATTTGTATTAAAATTTAATATTTCAAAAGTGGAAAATTCTATTAAAATAGCATAAATTATTAACCTTGAGATGTTGCTCAATTGGTTAGATTTTAAGTTTGCTCACCAATTCGAATTCTTTCAGGGTCACTGAGGTGAGTATTCGATCGTAATCTTCAGGGCCTCTTGAAATTAGTCGAGGTGCGCGCAAACTGGTCCGAACATTCATGGCTATATATATATATATATATATATAAATTATTCAATCTCGGGTCCACAAAAAATCAATTAATTTTTTTTTCTTTTTGTAGAAAATTGATTTCAGACGGTGGCTTTTTAGCACGGTAGTGTTGCGCCTTAACAACCTACTATAATAAGTGACATAGACTTTCAGTCAAGTTGCTTATTGTTTAAACAATTCCTGAAAAAGAACTGAGGGAAAATTGCAAAATTTTTATTAATTATTTTAATAATTTTGTTTATGATATTTGATTTGAAATTCATGGGTAGAACTTTGAACAGATAGTGACCCTTGAATCAATTGAGGACGTTGGCAAGCAGGCTTGGGGTGGAATCTTTATAGGCTGAGAAAAAAGACTAAACTTGTGGGGTTATTTACTAATGATGCTTAATTATGTAATTAATTAAAGAAATTAATGATCGGACCAAAAGGGAATTGTTTTATCATGAAAAAGAAGCATCTTTCCTTTTTGAAACTTACGTGCAAGAAACCAATTGGTCATCCGATCATAATGACAACATGCTAGTTAGTAAGTTGTCTAGTTGGAGATTAATAAATTGTAAACACGCTCAAATTAAAAAAATTAAAAATTAAAAATGGGTCGAACCCTTTCGCAAATTGCATTTCATCAATTCGCTCCTTGTGTTCACGAGAAAGAAATTTACCGTTTCACTTCTTGATGAACGAAAAAAGTTCGATAAATCAAGAGATGTTTATCGATTCAAAACCGTACTTCAAACCAATATTCGAGCACCATGATCCAACTTAGTTACACTGCGAGAAGCATTTTCATTTGAATAGAATTAAATGCTCCACAATATTTACAAGGGTTCAGTCGACATACAGTTGATGTGGGAGGATACAATCTCGGAACATTTTTGCATATGACGTATTTGATATGCTAGAATCGACCGTCCAATACTATTTACTAGACATCTACACGCTTCACAATCAAATATTATCATCCAAGGTTTCAGACTGTAGTTAGCCTAACGTTAAATGTCGTGTTCTAAACTTATAACTGAAAAATTACCAAGTTGTGGGCATAGTCATATCATCTCTAACCCTAATTCATTAATAGTGAATTAGCAAGTGACAAATTTACTCCCCCGTTTGTTTCTCATTTTTCATCCATAAAAATGAAAAATATGACCGTTATCCATCACATCAAGCCATCAATTTTGAATTTTTATCTCTTGTGTAGGGCCCAATAACGACTATATTTTTCACTCTTATCCTACAATAATGAAAATCAAACGGGCCAAGTAAGATTCCTAAAATTGGTCAATGCATAAGATTCTCTAGCTAAATCCAACCTAGTAAGCCTACACCATCATTGCACTAAAGTAAAGAAAATTTAATACAGATATCAATATAAAATTGTGAAATAAATAAGATAAAAGAAAAGGTGCAGATTAGCAATCTGTGGAGAATTCAATAGTACATCTACAAAAAGTATTTCATCCTGACATCTCTTCTCATAGCGTTGTATACTGCTTGGACCTGAAAAGCACAATCCAATTAGATTATTCATATGCAATCGTGCGTATAAACTTTTGACATTTTCTTCTTGTCAGACATGAAATTCATTTTCACTCTTTTTTCTGAGTTGGATCGTGGAATATTGAATCCGTCTTGCACTACGCATGTTTATTTCAAATTTCTTTGTTGCACACACGTGTGCACAGCTGTATAAATACACATGCAGGCACGCAGGCACAGAGAGAGAGAGAGAGAGAGAACCTGCTCACTAGAAACTACTTGAACCGGTCCAATGTTCACCGATACGTATTTGCCACCCGAGGATACTCTGTGTTTCACTTGGCCCTGCAGCAGAACACAGTAAACTTAAGCTGCCTACATTTAACAAGTTTGGGCGATCAAATAAGTTACTCGAGCTGAGTTACACTTTTTATCTGGTTTTACGAGATGCCCTCTGGAAAAAAGTGTACACAAGAAGAAAAAGAGCTAATAACAATTAGAAACTTTAACAACCATTGTCAACATAAATATGACACGTGAGTAACTATGTATAAAGTAGAATGTGATCCTAATACAGGAAATAAAGTATGCCAGCGAAATTGAAATTATAGTACGTTCTTGACAAGATGTCAATTTGTTTAGTGACAAGAAATAAACTTATAGATGTGAATGAAGTTTTGAAAAATGTTTCAAACTTCACATACCAAAAGTGCACTTAGAACCTAAAGTTGTGCACTTCAAGTTCAGCTTCAAACTGGATTAGTTTCATTTGAACGCTTCACACTAAAAATTCAATTACACCTGCCTCACAGTCCAACTCCCAAGGGAACTTCTGAATATTACACAAAACCGAATTAGACACGAGATAGAATTAAATTATAAATGATATGTATACTACATGGGAAAGATGTATGAAATTGGAGTGGTTCTTGACATTTCCTAGCTATCTTACCAAATAGAACCTTCTATAGGCTCACCCTTACAAATGCATAAAGTTGAATATGATTCCAACTCTTACTTTTGAAATGGTGGCAATGTTAGTACTGAATTACCATCTAAACTTTGGGCGATATTTCAGCGCCGACAAGTACACCTTGTTTCATCTCTACTCCCTACTGCTTGTATGAGTTAGGGTATCCATGCCTACATTTTGACATGTGTTCAAGCAAAACTATTATTACTCAAAAACAAGGGAACATTTATATTTCATTTCAAAAAGAACGTAACCCACTAAACCGTGATCATAGGGGCTCAACATGGTACCAAAAATATCCCCACTTATATGTTTTACCTACATATCATCAAGTGCATGTATAAAGAACTAATTATGCCATCCAGTCGTCTTCTGCGCACTGATGTTCAACTAATAAATCAAGAAATAGCGGAACATAATTTAAATTCTACATAGAAATGCCACCTACCTAAGAAGGCTAATTAAATAAATAATTCTTGTTGAACCACCTCATTTAGAAACTCAAGTTGTTAGAGAGGTGACAAATTTTCATTTATCTATCAACACACCTACACCCCTAACGTGCAGGCCAAGTTCACTTTTTATCTTCAAAAGGATTGACACCGTGCACAATTTTCATAATTGGGGTTGGCTAGCTTTAGACTCACAACCTTTGCCAGTTCCTCTACCATGATAAACCGCCTTATCTAAAATTTTAAGCTATAGAGACGAGAATAATTTATCTGTTTAAAATTTCTCTTCAACATTTCTTTAGCATGAGAGAGAATAATGTGAAATCAAATGATTGTTGAATTTCATAGGTTGTTGAGATTCCGTCTCATGTACACATTATATTATGATAATGCCAATCATGAAAAAATTATAGTCTTAAAAATTCACAAGTTTCTTAAAGGATCAAGGAATTGGGGTAACAACTGCTTTATTCTTGTTATCGAATCAAACTATTGTTGAAGTTTGGGACACCATTTCATGACATGTACATTATTTTAAACTATGACACGTAAAGTCAAGATGATATTTTCTGGAAAAAAAAATATCATTTATGTTACGAAATACTGAATTTCTAACTTATGCATGCCCATAATAATATTCTCTAATTAACAATCTTCACATTGTCCTTGTTTTGCTTTATAAACATCAATTTTTTTTGTGCATTTTCTTATAGTAACCATAAGAAGACAACCTTAAGTGAAACTTAGTCTCTAGAAGTCTGGATAATAACACGGACCCTCCAGCAAAGGCCTCCCAGTTTATGCATGACGACTCCCTTTCCTTTTATCATGCCACAAATTTTCATAGATTTTAGAATGAAATCTACGAGAAGTTATGCATGACAGCCTCCTTTCCTTGTATTGTGCTAAAATCTTTCATAGATTTTTGGGATGAATCTAAGTGAAGCGAATACATTATGTTACTCTAAAACAATTTACCATCATATAGTATTCTTTATATGAACATTCACTTCATCATCAATCTGGCAGCCGTGTTTGGATAACTTGTAGTAGAAAGAATAAAGGAGAAGCGGACATGAAGAGAAAATACGAAGAAAGAAAATTCAAGCAAGAATTTATTATGCACCAGGAGTGCCTTCAAATTTCTTAGTGATGCCATATTCTATGAAAAGTTTGATGGGTAAAAATATGTTCTCTTCATCTATTATTGAAACAAAATAAATATGGCACGCGTCTTTGTACCTTCATTTAGTTTCATACCTTGGGACAGCCCCTCCTTCCCGTCCCTCAAAGATTACCCAAAAGGAAAAATCAAAGTCGGCTAAAGAAAACTACAATAACTGACATCTCAAATGCTCAACACAGTTAATCCATTAACTAGACAATGATATGTGCTAAATGTGGAATTTTTATGCGGTCATACATTTGATAGTAGGAACAACGGAGAAAAATATTCCAGCTTAAACCCACTCAACATGGTCTTTCTGCCAACCATCACCCTTTACATAAAAGGGTATCACGCCCTGAACCCTAATTTCTTCCCTGGTCTCTCTAAAACATCTATTATATCTTAAACTTGCTCAAATTGGATGATGACAAAGCAAATTAAAGACACGTTGAATAACATTCGCTCAAGCATTTGTTATTTGGACATGGGTTCAGTGTTGGTGCCAGTATGTGTTGAAATGCCTTATTCTTGGAACCTCTAAATTTGATATATTCGGAAGAGGTAAGAATATCAATATCTTGACCTGTTATCCTTTATTAAGAAGCAAATTGATGTCCAATATAATAAAAAAAGATCAAAATGGACATCCAAATGTAGTTTTAGTAGTTGCAGAAAAAAAACTAATATCTATGATATACTTCATAAATGTCTTATAGAAACATAAGGGATTTTATTGCATGTTAAAAGAGATTGAAAAGCATTTGAGGGCCGCCACTCTAATTCACGAAGAAATATTTCTTTAAAACGTGAAATATTACACTCTGACTAAGACACAAAACAATTAAAACTTTCACTGAAAAGATCCTGAAGCTTTTGCTAGTGATAATGCCAAGAGTGAAATGTGACCCAAAAACATAAAGTGGAGTGATCTGATTATGAAAGACCACGTCATTTCTCTTCGTCCAAGTACATCAGACTGAACCTTGAACAAAAACTCATACTCCAATCTATAGCCAAATCTTCAGGACTTAATTTGCAACGTATTTTCAACCAGTTTTCTAATTTTTTTATTCTTTATTTTGTGAATGGAAATATCAAATATCAGACATGTATTCTATACTGTTTGTCCGAGTATCAGGTCTGACCCAAGTACTTCATGAGGAAAGAGTCCAATGATTTTATGTACCTATGCATCAAACCACAAAAATACTTATGAAAATAAAATTATGTTCAGCAACAAAAAAAGATGCTTACTTCTGGGATTGTGTGCTCAAGTACTGATTCAACAGCAACCACCATGGCTTGTACAAAATCTTCACCTCCAGTGCCAATTGCAGTAAAGCCTCTAACAGTTGGATAGGAGTTTACCTGCAAAGTAAAACAAACACTCTCCAATCAGTAATGATCAATGCGAGCTAGGAATGGGAGATCCCCCACTTCAAGACTCAACGGGAAAAAATAGTTTGTAAAACAGAACTAGATATGTTGCGTTTGAACATAAAGAAGCATAGAAAAGAATGCAAACCAGAAACTTAAGTGTTAAAATAAGCCAAGAAGAAAATAAGACAGCATTGCTTACCTTCTGATCCAGAACAAGCCATTCATTTGTCGAATCATCTGTCACTGTGCCTCCAATAACCACATTTGTTGTTTGTCTCACCCTTCCTTCTGTCTTTGAAACTTCTGTAAACTCACAAGATTTAGTTGAAGTAATTTATTTCAGACAAATTCCAACTCAAGGGATTAATTACAAACTAAATAATTCCTAAAGCATTGCATTTCCCATTCTAATTTCCCTGTCATCATATCTTTGCATGGTTGATATTACCAGATAAGACCCAGACCTCAATCTTCTCACACTAATTAATACATATCCCAAAAACTGACAGGGTCATTTTACTAGTGCAAGTTTTATTCTTTATGCAGGAGCATAGACGCACATATAAATGCAATAAAGAATTATAGTAGTTATAGTAGCAGAAGCTGTAAAAAAAAAATTACTCCAATTTTCCATTAATAACCCAATAAACAAATTCAAATACATGCTCATATATGTATAAGAAAACACAAATCTCAAAATTAAAAGATGAACCTGAAATGGCCTTTAAAACGGCTTCTTGAGGCGGGCCTTGCTCATTATCATCATCAGATGAAGATGGGTTTTCATTGTGCGAAGAATTCAAAGGCCGAGTCCTTCTTGCGAAGTGCAAGTTACATCTAACTTTGGCGATTTTGAAGCCAAAATAGGAATCGGATGTTGATATTTTGTGGGATGGAGTAACAATTGATATTTTGTTTTTATACGGCAGGGGTTGCCATGACTCTGTTAAGAAGACAGTTCTGAACACACTCCTGCACGCCATTTTTGAAATCCTTTGTCTTGAAATTTGATTATTTAACGCTTCTTGAGAGTTGTTTTTGCCTTCAAATAGTTGAAGGAATCAACAGTTTGCTGTGAATTTGTTCCTAACAAATTTATTTTTGGGGTGATTAATTCTTGAGGAATGCAGTGATATAAGCACTGTAGATTTTTCTTGAGCCAAGAGGGCTACTGTTTTTGGGTACAGAAAGACGAGAGTACCCTGGGAAGCCAACCACAAAAAATTTAAATCTTGAGTCCCTAACCTTTACCCAATGTAACACTTCAATCCGAAAAATATATGTTTTGAAATCTTAACCTTTTTTTATTTTTGTTGACGTAAAAACCCACGATCGTTACCTGTGAGTGTGAACTAGATAAATTTCGCTCTATGTTCAGTAGCCAACAAACCACGCGGAAAAGATAAACCGCACTGACAAGTCCAGTGCAACAAACTCGATCGAGGAGGGTTAACAGGAGATTTGAACTCGCCTGTTCCACCAATTCGACCACCCCTAAAGGGGTGAAATCTTAACCCTTTATTTTGTGGTCAAGTCGTCGTGAAGGAAAATAAATATGATTAACTATTCAAAGTAATGTGGGATTTGAGTTGTAAAATAGTATCGTTGAATAACGATTTTTGAAATATTTTCAAATCATTTTAAACTGTTTTAAGAAAAAAAACAATTTTTTTGAGATTTTTTTCAAACCAAAACTTAACTGTTTGGTTCAATTTTAAACCATGATTTTGTCATATATTTTTTTTCTTTCATGTTCATTTTATCGTCACTAGTTCAATGACAATAAAATATTTTCATACTTTTTATTGGAGATAAAAAAAATTTATATATATCAAACTATAAATTTAAATACCAACAAAGTCGAATAAAAATCTCGGCAATGATGTTATGAAATTAGGATAATTTATTAATTATGGGTATTTAGTAATCGACAGTTTATTGAATTACCCATTTTTTGTTTAAAAATAGTTAAATGTTTTCTAGAGGTTAAAATTTTAAATTTCTAGCAAAAAAAAAACAATGAAATTTAAAAATTTATTTTTTTATATTTTAATTTTTTTTTAAATTGACTTTAAAATTCCAAAACTGTTTAGGGTTTGGTTCATTTCAAAACTATTTTCATTAATGTGTTCATGTGGTACCAAACCGATCGTTTCAAAAAAGCATTTTCAATTCAATTTTAACAGTTTCTGCTTACATCCCTAATACATAAGTTTGTCGAACTCCGATCTTCCTTAGATCCCAACGAGAATAATTCTCGTTCCATACTTGTCATTCCTCATATACTTTTCCCCCCCTTTAACGTTCTCACCAACTTATTGTTCATTTTTAAAAAAAAAAAATTACTTTCTATCAAGTTAGTCCAGACATCTTATATTTTTTATCAAATCAAATTTAAATATTACTACAAAAAAAAGTCAAACTAAAACTCGAATTCATATTGTCTAGACTACGTGTAATTGCATAAATGGCATAATACTTGTTAAACGAGCACGTTTATTTTGAAAGTTTCAAATGTATGAAACTATATTCATTTGATAAGGGACGAGTTTCAGTTGAGTACCACACGTGATGTGTTTACCCCTTAGTTGCTCCATTATTCAAAGAATGAAATTATAACAACCAACAAGTGGTAATAAAAGGTCTCTGCGTTGCCTTTGAGTACAATAGTTGTCTAATAGAAATTTTGCACTAGTTTTTCTAATCGATAGATCAATTGCGAAAATTATTGTAAGGGCCATTTTGAAGTTTCTTACAAACTTAAGAGATCCACTGGTGAAATTAATCGCTGTAGAACCCTAAGCATTTAGCAAAAACCACAATTGAATCTTGGGCTGATCCCAGAAGCACCGAAATGTATAGAGCAGAGCCTGTTACTGAAGAATCAGAGCGAACTGCTTTTCGTAAAGCCGAGAAGAAATACAAAATTTACTACGACAACGCCAAAAAGTAAGTATTTTTAATTTGCAATTTCAATTCTATTAAAAAAAATTGCCCTTTTTTTTTTTTTTTTTTATCTATATCCGTTAAATTTTGTATGACTGGATTTAATGTAATTGCAGGAAGAAGATACCGAGACCAGTTGATTTATCGGAGGTAATTGATTTCAGATCTATTTTAGAGTCGTTTAAACGTGGTCGTGATCTTCCTGCGGGCGTTTTCGAACTTAAATGTGATTTTAACCAACCTGTTTTCGGCCTAGTAACTCGCCCTGGTACGTTGAACACGAATATTTGCAGTTCTTAATTCCAATTGTACCTATATTTGTAATTGCTTTGAACCAACTTAATGCTATATGAAAAGATTTCAAATTATTAGTATCAGTTGAGTGAATGGAGATTAAGTTCTTAATAGTTATCTTCCTTAACAAAAAATAGAAAGACATGAAGTTTCTATAAGAGTGAAGCAATGCGGTAATTTTCTAAATTAATGCTACAGAAAAGACACAAGAATGAATGTGCACTTTATACAATACGTTTTGATGTACCTGCATTGCACATGTATCTGCACAAAACTGTATGTAACGTGGGAAATTTTTTGGGCAAATGCAGGTTTTTATTTTATCCCTGCAGCGTTGAGCATTGAGGAACAATGCCATTGGATAAGGGAAAGTTTAACAAGCTTTCCTCAACCCCCTAATAGAACGAACCACAATGCAATTTATGGGCCTGTACAGGATTTATTTTTGGCGGCTAAAGAAGGAAAAGTTTTCATTGAAGAGGTCAGACTACCTGAAAACGTTATTTCCAAGGCAAATCTCAATCAATGTGATGTAAACGCTCCTCATTGGAAATATGTCAAAGAATTTGATGAATCATTTAGTAGAGATGCTTGCAAATCAGTATCAGCTTCCGTTTTGTTGCGCAAGTTACGGTGGAGCACCCTTGGCCTGCAATTTGATTGGTCCAAGGTCTTGCTAAATTCCTTCTTGTGATAGTTCAATTGGTTGCTTTATGTTTTTGTCACTACATATTAGCAAGTGAATGTACAGTATTAAAAGGGATACCTCATGTACGT
Source organism: Fraxinus floribunda (assembly GCA_903798395.1). Taxonomy (NCBI): domain Eukaryota; kingdom Viridiplantae; phylum Streptophyta; class Magnoliopsida; order Lamiales; family Oleaceae; genus Fraxinus; species Fraxinus floribunda. Next base: position 3,778 of record CAIGRS010073472.1, on the reverse strand, counting down.
CATGGTGTCTTTGAAAGTACGTTGGCTAAATCTTATGAGGTTATTGATTTATGGATGCTGTGTCAAACTTGTATCAGATTCTGCCTTTTCCATTGCACTTGTCTCCTTAATGTTCATGGAAACTCACACCTCATTTTGGTTCTTAAGCAAGTATTTTACATGTTTGTGCAGCGGAGTTACAATATTGATCTTCCTCACAAGAAGATACCTGATAAACTTTGTATGTTGGCGAAAAGGATGGCAGCGCCTGCAATGCCATGCGGTGAAGAATTCCATCCTGAAGCTGCCATAGTTAATTACTTCGGGTTGGGTATGCCTTAAATTTATTAGTGATCTTACAAAATTTGACATATGATTCAATCTCAAGTCTCAACTACAGTGCTGCTTAAATTTTGTGCTGTGGTTGGATGTATGTTAAAAGGAGCTTATATACCTGATTTTTTTTGTACCCTCAAAATCACATGACTTGCAATTAGCTTACAATTTGATCCTTGCTACTGAATAAAATCACTTGGAATAAGAATCAGCGCAATTCTTATACTCCACTTTTTATTTCATCCAAAAAAAATTCTTACAATTCACTTGGCTCACTAACAGTATGATCACATTTCCTCAAACTAAATTTTGAACCTTTTTCTTAGCCGTATTCAGAAAATTTTCCTCGTTTTTTGTAATTTTGTTTTATATATTTTAATATTTGCTTCTTATTGATTCTAGGAACTCAAACTGTTAGTTTGAACTTTGATGTTAATTTGGACTTATCTCTCTGGCCCAAAAGATATTTCTTACCTTTTTTTGCTATGAGTAGCACTTATTTTGCTTAATATCAGTTATTCTTCTGTCAAGTTTGTTCTTTTACATATAAAAAAAAGTTTGCTGTGATGCTTCTTGCAGGTTGTATCAAAACTTAGGAGTTAATTCGATTTACTAATTGCTGAAGATTTGATTTATAATTTGATCCGGAATGACAGTTATGCAGAAGCGATAATGATAATTATGATAATTGTTGTCATTCTTTTCAGGTGATATGCTTGGCGGTCACCTTGATGACATGGAAAAAGATTGGAGTAAACCTATTGTAAGCATTAGGTAGGATTCTATCAAATGCTCAATGTTTTTTCTCCTGTCCATGCCACATTGCTTAACATGCTGAAATAAATAAAAAAATAAAAAATTGCATCCTCAGTTTTGGTTGCAAAGCTATTTTCCTTCTTGGGGGGAAATCTAGGGAACATACACCTATTGCCATGTTCCTCCGAAGTGGTGATGCTGTTCTTATGGCTGGAGAAGCAAGGGAGTGTTTCCATGGTGAGTAGACTAATATTCAGTTTCCACTCTTCCTCCCGTGAATCTTAACGTGAAATGCTGGAATCTGTCAAAATAAAATTGTATTTATCAAGAAATTAATGCGAGCATAACCTACTCTTCATTTTGCAGGTGTTCCTAGGATATTTACTGACCCAGAAAATGCTGAAATAGTCCCCCTTGAATCACAGTTTTCAGATGAAGACAACCTCCCTTTCTTGGATTACATTCGGACTTCGAGAATCAACATCAATATCAGACAGGTTTTCTGAATTTTGCTTTCTCATCGTGATTTTATGTAGAGGGAAGGAGAAATTTTGTGAAAGGAATGTTCTATGTACAATTAGTCCTCTTGACTATATTCTAGTTGTTTATCGTTCTTCAAAATTATGAGAAAAATAGTCTACTTGACGTTAGAAACTAACGGGATTCAATGCTACTTTACGAACTTTTTATTATTTCATTTTCTGTATCCAAAGATGTTCAGTTCTGCAAAAAACAGTTCGATTGGTCTTGCTCGGTTACCTCCAATCCTTAAGTTTTATTGTAAGGTTGAATGCTTTTAACCATTGTCATAATTTAGTACTTCATATGAATGAAAGATTTATCTGCTGAATTGTGTTCTTTGATTTCTCCATTGTGTTCTTTGATTTCTCCAAGGCATTTGTATTTTTTGTATGAGAGATGCTTTATGCCCCAGCTCAATGACCGGGCCACATACAGAGGCGCCAGTTTGGAGCTCCACCCCTCCAAACTGGCGCCCCTGTTTATGCCTCGGTCATTGAGCCGGGGCATGTATCTTTTTCCTTTTTGTATACTGCATAACCCCTTTTCCTTGACGGCAACATATCTATTGATACGTCTATTCAAAAACAACTCTTAGCTCTTGTTTGGTAGAGAATTTTTTGAGAATAAATTTTGTGAAAAGTGAATTTTTTTTATTTTTTTTTAATAAGTAAGGAAAAAGTTGTGGATTTATGTAAAAATTATTTTATTGGAAGAATTAAAAATGAGTTGGAAGGAAAAATGAATTTTCGAAAATGTAACCAAACATGGGTGAAAGTTTCCACTTTGATTACTTCCATTCAGTTTTGGTTTTTTTAACTTGACAATCAACGAGGTGGGCTTCTATTTCCCATCAAACAAATAGATGTAATTGGAAATTACAGCTAAAAAGGTTTTTAAATTTTCATTTTCATAAATAAATATAATTAAAACCAAATTTCTGTAGAATAAAACTTGATTCTTTATTTATGAAAATGAAAATTTAAAAACCTACATACACCCCCTCCCCACATCGAAACCCTAAACTTCCCCCCTTCCCCCAATTTTAATCCAGTCACCGTTCCCTTCTCAACCATTGCCGTCGCCACCACGCTCCCTTCTCCTTTTATCCACCGTTGCCGCCACATAGCCGGCATCACACCGCCTCCTTTCTCTGTTGCGAATCAAATTTTCATCTCCCCAATTTCTTGGGTGTTCGAATGCTTGCGTTTTCAACCACCTAGAACCTTGTGAACGGGCTTTTCACGGCCGAAAAGTCGGTGGATCTTGGCCTTGACGGTTTCGGCAGTCGACTTTATGCCTTTCTCATCTTCAGAATCTGATGACAACGAATCGTGATCATAAAGCTTTTCCATTATCTTCTCAATCACGGATTCCGTTTCATGATGCTTCGCGTGCTCGCCGGTGTGATTCGCCATTGCTACTTTTAATCTGATCGGAAATATTTTGCTTTTATTTGAGAATCACTTTATTTTTCTATTTTTGCTTGTGGAAGTGGGAAAAGTGGAGAAAATGGTGGTGTTGTTTGTGGGTTTAGGGTGTCCGAGCCTGGAGATTTGGATTTGTTTTTTGCCGGTGGTTGTGGTGGTATTGTGACAGGGCAATGGTGGTGGTTTTTTTGTTGTTGTGGTGCAGGCGGTGGCGGTGGTTGTGACCAAATAGTGACGGAAGGTCGAGATTGGGGTGGGGTGTTTGGTGTATGTGACCGATATTTTGGTTCATTGTGATCTATCGATAAATTGTGACATATAATTTTTTGATCTGTGACCAACTAATTAAATTGTGACGTACAAATTTTTTGATTTGTGATATCGAAATAATTTGTGACTAATTAATTTGATATTTTGTGACCGTAAAATAAGTTGTGTGACTTATAAATTTTATAATTTGTGACCAAATAACAAATTGTGATTTTTAAATTTTTAATTTGTGACCGATGAACTACCCGTGACCTATAAAATTTTTAAACTGTGACCTTAAAATTTTTGAATTGTGACTAAATTGTATAAATCTGTGAAATTTATTTATTTGTTAATAAAACACTTAATTAATTAAGTAAATCACAATTTTTTTTTAATAAAAACCTGATTTTTGAAATTTAAAACCTTTAACCTGAATTTTGAAATGGTGTATACTAAAAACCTGATTTATGTATTGTTCTCTTACACATTTCTCTACTTTTGGAGAT
>CAIGRS010073446.1:0-19520 GCA_903798395.1 Fraxinus floribunda | reverse complement strand
GACAAATAGATCGTGCGACCAGTGAATCATATTAGAGCTCACAGTACTATAAACTCACTAAACTCTAAACTTATTTTCCAACATTAATTCAAGTATTTTTTATCCCTCAAATATTTATGGAACATATTTGTATCCCACATCTTATCATTGTATTCATAATTGTGTCTTATACCTTAGATGATTAAACACAATTCTCCGACCGGTGAATACAAATATAAATATTGGTCAAAATAGTTTTCCTTTCCTACTCGAATCCTTCAATTTTAAATTAGTTGCTTTCCTAGACATGTCCCATCAAATTGAATCAATCATAGTTATTGACAACTTTCTAAAGTAGCAACACCGAAATAAAATCTCAAGAAACGATCAAAAGTTATAAAGGTATATATGAGGTTATATAAACCTCAAAGTCTCACACAATGAGAAAGTATGGATCTATTCACTCATTTACCCAATATTGACTGTAAAAGCATACTTGGTATGAAACACGTGCTACAACATTTTCTCTCTTTCTTAGGGTATATGTCATATCCTTTATAAACAAATAACACCGTACATATCATAGCTCAGGTATTCCCTGATATCTAACTTGAGTCCACCTTATATTTATTCTTCTAGGCAATCTACAAACGATAACTCGATCTCGCTGTAAAACAATTATAATGGATAGCGAAATCCTTATCGATTACATATTATAATCTCATCTTGAAATCTCATCAAGGCGACTAGATCATTTACACAGCATGATCACTATGTCTCATCTCAGCCCACTCCAAAATGTCTAAAGAGATTGCTAATGTGAGTGAGTCAATCTCAACATGTTCGACATATTTTATATATGCACGCAAAATATTATCTCATAATCTCAATAATAGATTACACATGAACTCAAAATTATTTATCTACGGGCAAATTAAACTCAATCAAGAGTTTTTCGATACACTAAGTATCATATTTTACGTAATTTTAAAGATTCGACATTACCGACAAATATATTTTTAAATATCTTTAGAGTACGATGATTACAGACCATTATTTACGTAAATATATTGCAAAGACAATTTCTTTGCTAATGTCTCTCATAGAAATACTATTGAGCGTTTGGTTCCATCATGATATTTGATATCCTCAACACATGAGATAATTGTATAATTATCAATGATCTCATATTCTCAACTAATATCATTAGATGTCCAATAAATCTATGCCAAATAATTTCTTCAAGTGCCAAGATATATACTACAAAATATGTTTCTTGATACTCTATATAGCAAGATTGCACAAGGCAAATCACTATTTGTGCTCGACTAACTCTTATCTTCAGTCAGACAAGCTCAAGAACTTACATGATCAATTATAAGTCTAAGACAACACATATTTGGTTATCTACGTGTCCATATCTTATATATTCTGAAGTTACTAACATTGAAAAAACTCCATTAAGTGACACATTGCAGTTAACCAATACTCTTCCCAAAAAAATATATAAATTGGACTGCATTATCTCAAGTCTCATCACATTCCTTTCTTCCCAATAGACCATATAATTATTAGTGATCAAGGAATAGTCATTCCAATAAGAATTTCTCTTTTGTTACCTAGATCATGGATATCTCGTGATAGAGATTCACATTCTCAAACAGTTCTCAAAAATCTTCACTTCCACAATCTAATTTTTTATTCCCTTTCAATAAATTATAAATCAATACAATATCTTCAACTTATAAAAATCAGAGGCACAANACTTCCACAATCTAATTTTTTATTCCCTTTCAATAAATTATAAATCAATACAATATCTTCAACTTATAAAAATCAGAGGCACAACTGAAATGCGTGAATCCGCCTATAAATGTAATGAAAATATGAAATTTCATCTTTATCTCGCAAGAAATTCGAATGGACTTATTCAATGGAAGTTTAGCTCTTACAACTTTGAATGATTTTCTCAACCCAAAACCTCAAACAATTTCACAAATATCCAGAACCATAACTAAACATCCTTGTGAGTACGAACAATACTACTACATATAAGTTCAAGCTGGAGACCATTCTTAGAAAAACAACAAATGAGACAGAAGTTTTTTGGAGTCTTTAATACTATCTTAATATCATTATTTGTATATATTTATTTTGTATCAAGTCAAAGACTCGATCAACTTATAAAAATCAGAGGCACAATTGAAATGCGTGAATCCATCTATAAATGTAATGAAAATATGAAATTTCATCTTTATCTCGCAAGAAATTCGAATGGACTTATTCAATGGAAGTTTAGCTCTTACAACTTTGAATGATTTTCTCAACCCAAAACCTCAAACCATTTCACAAATATCCAGAACCATAACTAAACATCCTTGTGAGTACGAACAATACTACTACATATAAGTTCAAGCTGGAGACCATTCTTAGAAAAACAACAAATGAGACAGAAATTTTTTGGAGTCTTTAATACTATCTTAATATCATTATTTGTATATATTTATTTTGTATCAAGTCAAAGACTCGACAATAGACTACAAATACTTATTGATCTCATAAAAAGTGGGTTTCTAATTCTTGAATCCACTATCCACATAAGATAAGACCTAACATGTATACTGTTGACACATAAACAATACTAAGATAAACATATTGAAGTGTAATATCCTTTAGCCTAACTACTTTCGAGCTAAGATATTCAAACCGTATGGTTGAAACACTTGAACCTTTATAATATGGTCATCTACCAAAAACACTTTTACGTATTTTTATCTAATATGTTCTTCTTAGTCCATTTTCTAGTCTCCTCATTATCCGCATTTGTTTTAGCTCATTTGAAACTTAAGATCTGAAGTCTTATGCAAACTAGAACATTGATACACAAGCATACTCTTGAGATTTAGCAACATCAAGTTGCACATCTTTTAATTCGCACAGTGCATAGTGTCAATATAGAAAATTAACACTTCAATTTGTAAGTCACATTGACCTTCAAAGTTCTCATCTATTGAAAAGAGACTAATTTGAACTTACTACTCATCAAAAAAAAAATGTAACCAACAAAAAATTGTCAACGTTATGTTAATAATCTCAACTCAGTCACATTCGAGAAAATAGTCATCAATAACAGAACTTAACAGTTCAATTGCTTAAGTACTAGAATCTATCTTTTCTTTCTCTAGAGTAGTATGACCTACATCAGGTATTCTATTATGTGATTGATGCACTCTAGAGCATTACATTCTTCTAGTACACTCAAAATCTTATCATACAAAATGTTATCGCATTTAACTTATCACATTTATTAAGGGCAACAACTATAGATTTTGATATCATGATCTATCAAATTTTGGGGACTTTTTATCCTCAATCAATGTCCATTTATGCACATATACAATTTTGCATTAACGAAAATTAACATATATGATAGTTCAACATTAGGCACAGTGTCGAAAGTTCACTATATTCTCAATCACCTTCTCCAATCCTATTGTTTCACTATCGTAAACTTATTTCATAACACAAGATTTCGTAAGTTCTAAGAGAGAATTACATTAACTCTTTCATCTTGAGAACTCCTACTTAGCTGTTGAATCAAAATAGTTATAGGTAAGATTCTTCTCTAAATCTTTCAATCACCAAACTATCTCTAAACTGACAATCAATAAGTCTAAATAAGAATCTCATTAATTCTATTGACCTTAGCATTCCTGAAAATTCACAAATTAACAGATATTGTGTAATTCAATAAAGTAATTCCACAATATGTAGTAAAAACAAAAATATGTACGTTTATCCCATTATGATATATATGTTGGTATCACAAATTAATTCTTCTAGAAAATAATTGCAACTATAATCAAAAAATAAAACTCACATCATTTAAATTTTCTTATACAAATTCTCAACATCATTTTATTATATGTTGCTATAGAATCCCAACAAATGGAAGTAATATTAGAATTCTCATATTTTGCTTATTACTAAAAATGTCCTGAAGATATTCACGTATTCTACTAGGTTATGCTCCAGATTCATTTATTAATTTTAATATGCACGTAGCTTTTCAACTAGTTTTATAGTATTTGCTTTTCTAGCATTCCCTCTAAAGATACTATAAGTGTGAATAGATCCAACAATATCTGATCAAGCACAAAAATTGGAAACAAGTCATAATAGATTATATAACCTAATCAAAGACTCACACAACTCATGAACGTATATAAAACATGGTATTTTAAATACTTTCAAAGTATTTTTTATTTTCCAAAAAAAAAATTAGAGCACTTCAAAAAATAACTCCCACTAGCCAAATACCACTTAATAAATATTCTTGATTTTATAAAAAAAGAAATTCAAAATTTAATCTCAAGTTTAAAAAAAAAAAATTATTTTTAATGTTTTCTACAAGTTTATTTCAAGCATTGAATACAAAAAAAGTATTTTTAACTATCCAAAAATTAATTTACTCATACTGAAAAATAAGAATAGCTCATGGACCAATTTGCAGTCTTTTTAGAATTGCAATTAGATCCCCGCACGTGCCCTCATGCGCGGAACCAATCGACAATTTTTTAAAAAAATAATTAAAAATGACATGCCCTTGAGCACAGACGTGGCACATGTCACACCATACAAAATCAATATTTAAGGCCACGTTTGAGATATCAATAGATCTGCCCGAGAGTGAAAATGGCAAAAAAAAAAAATTTAAAAAAAAGTCATGCAAATTCCAAATTTCGAGAAATAATTTGTTCATTTCAAGACCAAAATTAATGATCTTTATATTATTGGAAATGTTTTGAGAATATCTATCTAATCATATCAAATGTAAAGCATAAAACACTGTATAAAAGAAGTTATGATATGATGAAATTTTAGATTTCACCAATTTCCATGCAAAAAAATCAAATTTACTTCCAAATTTCGGGAGGCCGTTACCTTTTCATTTCAAGGCCAAAATCAATTATCTTTATATCGTTAGAAAGGTCTCGAGAAGATATATTCAACCATACCAAATTAAAAGCATTAAAAATAGTGTAGAAGAAATTATCATGTGATGAAATTTCGGATTTTACCGATCTTCATATAAAAATTCAGATTTACATTCAAATTTCAAAACCTCATAACTTCTTCGTTTTACATCCAAAATTTAAGTTCTTTATACAGTTGGAAAGCTCAGTAAAATACCTTTCTAACCATACTAATCTTACTACATAATTATTAATGTACAAAAAGCAGTAAATTATCAAAATGTGTCATTAAAGACCACATAAGCTTTTAAAACTTTACATACAAGATTCATAACTCAATTGTATCATGTAATGGCATATTTAAGCATGTATTACAGCAAGGAATTCAACCTTATGGCTTTGATACCAAAGAAGTAATTCGAAACATACTTTAACATGAATTTCGGGTCAAGTTTCTTACTTGTAATGATGAATTCCAAGATTCTCATGTGGTTGAATCACCTTGCATTTCAAAACTTCAAAATCTATTTTTACTTGTTCTCCAATGATCCCAATTTTGATCATAATGAGATTATTATTCATAATCTAAATGTCAAATTTTGTGAGTTTTCATGCCATATATGTAGTTCTAGGCACTTTTCTATTTTTTAGTGATTTTTCATACGAATTTCACTTATTTTCTACCATCTCTCTCTCTAGAGAAAAATTGGAGGTTTTATGGGAGTTATGGGGAGTTGTAGATTTGAATTCCAAGTTCAAATTACTCCCTCCAACCATTTTGATGTCTTGTGGATCGGGTCACCCCACATGGGCTACCCATGGCCCATATTTTCTAACACAATATAAACTTCTAGTAACTAAATTTTTGCAGCAGGATCACAAGGAAGCTAGAATTCCCAATCCCAGATTCAACCTCTATAATAATAAATAAACAGAAAATATATGCATTCTGCACTTGGTCTATGCAAAGGCCACAAAGAGATTATTTTGATAGCATCTTAAGCAAAATATTAAGCAATTTGGCCTAAAGAGAAGTTGGTCCTACCTTTGAGATAATCAATGAGCTTTGCAGCCTTTCCAATAGCTGAAATCAGAAAAGAATGGGATTGTAAGGCTAAGGAAATCAAACAACACTAATATAATAGCAAATTTCATCTCTTGCAGTGGCTCATATCCAAATATCACAATGGAAGAGAAAACCCTGTCCAGAGGATATCTTAAGAAACTTCTAACGTGCGTGCTGTGGGTGAATTTGTTGTATTTTTTTTAAACCACCTCATCCAAAACGGAGGCTGTTAGAGAGAACACATTTAGAACACGTTTATTCATTTAAATCTACTCTTCAATCCACCCCTTATGTGCATGTTGTATTCATTTTTTTCCATTAAAAGGTTTGACACGTATAGGATTTTCATAAATGGGTGACGATGAGATTTGAACCAGCAAGATCGTGATTCGATCCCATGTTCAACCACACTATCCAAAAACTTAAAACCATTAGATCTCGCACGCGTTTATTTATTTTGTTGGAAAAATTGGTTTTTATTAGTTGGTTTGACCAACTATTTTAGTGGGTCCCGTTAATTGGATAAAATATTTCTTTGACCGATTGTGTTCTACTCCATGCTTAGATTAATGTAGTGTAGTTATTTTCTCAAAATTAATTTAAGGTGAATGGGAAGTTAATGCCAAAAGATGGTCACTTGAAGTTGAAATAAATTGGAATAAAAATTGATGAGAAATTAGAAAAGTGTCAATCCCATATAAGAAAGCTAAAAGAATATAAACCACTTTACATTGCTAGAATTTGGGACTTGGGGTTTGGATCCCAATGGACACCAATAGTTTTTGAAGGGAAGAGAACCTATATGCCAATAAGTTGGGCCAAAGCCCACACACGCGTCGTCATCGTTGTTCGGACGGCTCAGGTCGTGGGATTGAGCCAAGCTGGTATATATTTTTGGTAAAATAATATTTGTTCTATATTATTTTATTATTATTTAAAATAATAATATATTTAATTTATATTATTATTTTTCCCCAATTTTTTTGTGCCGACACGTGGATTCTTCTAGAAGGACGGTTGACAGTTGACAGTTCATGTCCAAACAGTTTGTTTCTGTTGAAGACAACTTTTTGGCTGTTGTGTCTTTTGGACACAATTTCTCAACTTCTATAAATAGGCCCACATACCCCAGTTTTCATTCACTCCAAAATCAATTTCTGATTTTATTCTTCTTCCGAAATTATTCATTCTTCTCTGCACTATTCATATTTTGCAATTCAGCCTCAAAAAGTATTTCCGTGCATTTAGTCCTCCAATTTTTATAGAGATCAAAACGTGAGCAGGTTCGTCGGGTCTTGTAATTTGTAGTGCTACTATTACAAGAAGAGATCGTTGTATCTTGGGAGACGAGTGTCGCAATACCATCAGCACCTATGCTGTGCATTATTGTCTTAAGGAGAAACAGTCAAACTCTTACCTCGACCATTTTATAGCATTCATTTTTCACGACATTATTATGTCCAAATTAATTCACGGTGATATCATTACTTGCCAACTTCCAACATATTTAAATATAGTCTTCAATATATTTTGATGTTATTTTGGAGTTTATAACTTTTGATTTAGGTTTTGGGTTGTGGATGGGCAGTGCTGAGAAAAAGATTATCCCTTGCTAATCATACATTAGAATAGGAAAGGTTTCTTCCTTGATTTCATATGAAATGGATTCCAGCGCAGTAGCCTTTCTATTCTAAGTAAGGACCCTAAAAAAAACCAATAACAAAATTCATTAAAAAAAAAAAAAATCTATATTTGTATTTTAAAAAAATTCATTAAAAAAAAAAAAAAAAAAAACTTACCCTCAATGTTGGTTTAATTCAGCGATTTGATCGACAGGGTTCAACTACTTCAAGAACGGAATTGTCATTAACATCATTATTTGCTGACTTCCTACCACCAGGAACTGAGTTTTCCTTTGTTGGGTCTGTTAGACTTAGTACATGCTGCTTGCGTGAAACCCGCAGACGTACGAGATCGTTGATAAGTAATAAAAAAGAGAGTTCTTAGTTATCGTCCCACGATGAATAATGTTTAATCCTAGTTCACTAATTACTACTAAATTTGATGTTTGTGATGCAAAAGAAATGACTTTGTTGTTATTTATACTAATCATAGACTAAGAAAGCAAATAAAGTATTTATCTACTATATGAAAGGTTCTATTGGAATCTTGAATCTCCCTATTTTCATTTAATTTAATTCTTAATTTGTAATATAGTAAATTCATGTGTTTAAGACAGTCGATAATCCACTTTTATTCAATATTATTTTTCAAGATATATTAAACATATGTTTAACAAGACCCGATCCTATTTCCAATCCGAATTCATATGAAAAATATGCATTGATTCATAGACTTTATCACACGTGATTGCACATGTTATAGATATTTTCCTAATACATATTACCCATGAATTGATTTTGTCGCGTTCTATACTTATTGTGAGTTTTATTACACTATAATAAGCAACTTAATATCTAATTGGTGATCAAGCAATTAAATAGTTCAATGCAAATGCAAAACCAATCACGAAAAATCAAGAAATACTAAACTAATTTTCTTGAATTAAAATAAACAAACAATAGGGTTCATCATTTATCTAATACAAAGGAAAAACTAGCATATCATCCTATTAATTAAATTACGTAAGGTAATATGGAAAAACATCACCTAGATCAAGAAAAGATGGAATAAAGTGGAGAAATCCACTCTCTTGAATGAAATTTTGATTTTGTTGAATAATCTTCAAGAATTTTGAGTAATTCGTCTTTGTTTGATGATCAACCGTCGTTTTTCGCCTCCAAAATATGTAGAATATAGAGATTTTTAGGTGTAGGGAGGTCTTTTACGTTCTTGACGGATTCTTTATAGTGTGTCAAAAGATTGCATACCAAAAGTTGTCGAAATAAGAAAAGGAATGAAATCTTTCTCCCAAACTGAAAGCTATGCATATGCATGGTATAAATCGAGTGTACACATAGTGGAATGATTTTATTTTCAGTCTGCCTATAATGGGATCTCACGTACGCATGGCCTACATGTCTATGTGATCGTATAGCTTCACATTTTGGGGTCAGTTGTGCAAATTGGTTCCTAAACTTTTCGCAATGCATTTTTGATCATTTTCACTTGTGATTTCATCCCTTTAGCTTTTAGTTGCCTCCAATTGAATTTGTAGCATCTTCGTTCTACATTTTATGTCCCGACACGACTATTGGAAAGTTGCAATTTAGTTCCCATAGTTTTACTTCCGCCATTCTTCCATATTTTTAGCTTGTTTCTCCAATTATTCATCAAATCATGAGTTTTACTTAATAAGCACAATATAACACAAATTAAGCTATATTTCATCAAAAGAATTACAAAATGTCATTATTTAAAGCTCTGAATAAGTGTATAAAATATAAATATCAAACCTCTAAACTCGAATATTTGTTTGTCATCAAACAAAAATATAACCTAACTTTAAAACAAGCGCACAAGTATACAAAATACTTAGCTAGCCAACTAGGCATTTTATCTCTGAATTGGAATCATGAATTAAGTCTAGCACAACTTCAAGTTCACAATACAGAAATCAAAGTCTAGTTTTTCAATGCAAAGTCGATGTGTGTGTGTGTGTGTCGAATTAAGCATAGCATCATGAATTCACAAGTTGTTCCATTCCCGACCCATGATAGTCAAATATGTTATTATCTTCACTCGTGAGATTCACACACCCCCAAATTTGTTCATTTCGCTCTTTTCGAGTGTGTGATCTAAGGTTGAGTTTTATATTATCCTCACGTTTTTAGTTTAGGTAAATCTCACCAATTTCATTTCAGCATGTCAATAAATAAGGATTCTCTTTTAATTTTGATTGTTTCAATATCCAGGACTTAACTAGGCTAATATTCCCATATCAAAAGTCAAATTTCCCTAAATAGGTGTTTGTGAGATAACCAAGGCATTTGGTGTGTCATCTGTTTCATGTACCCGCTTTTCTGATTATTTATATATTTTGTCAATTTTCTTCTTTTTAACACTTTTTTTCTTTATTTGCAGCATTTTCTCACTTCAACTTTCTAAATAACTAATGTAACAAACTTTAGGGCAATTACTCATAAGTTAGTTTACTTTAGGACAACATGTTTTAACATCCTTAAAAACTTAATAACTCAAGTCATAAATGTTACGAAGAGAAATTTTCAAATAAAATATGTTTTTTTATACATTGATTAGTATAATGTCCCTCATTAGACACTTATCCAAGTAAATCGACTTCTAACTTGAGACTTTTGCCCAATTTCATCATACTGACCTCAGACAATTAACATAAAAAAATTAATTTCACACATTGAATCTCCATTTATTTAAACATCTTTCTACAACAGTGAAATCCCTCCAAACTATTCTAAATTTGGTTTAAGGATATAAATTATAGTGGTTTTGAGTTTAGCATATATGATCCACTATTTCAACATCAATTATGAAATCAACTCATTCCTACACAATGCTAAACTTAACCATGATTGGAATTTATTTCTGACCCGAATTTGAATTATTAGAATGCATTAAAGTTTAGATTATTTATATAATAGTACATGTGATAAATTTTATAACATTTATCGCACATCTGTGAATTTTGACGTGTTCTAAACTTATTGCAAGTCTCACAACACTACAGCAAGCAACTAATTATCTAAAATAATGCAATGGGTATGCAAAATTAATCAAAAAAACACAAGAGTTAAAATAAAGTACTTGTCTTGAATTAAAATTAAATAACAAATAGGGTTCATCTTCATCCAATATAAAAATGGATCTAACCGGCATATTAATAAATAAATTACAAGAAAAATAAGAGAAAAATATCACCCGGATCATAAAATAATTCAAAAGATGTTAATTTTCGAGTCCAATGTTGAATTCTTCAAAATCTTAATGTAATTTACCTTCAATTCCTTACTTGGGCTTGATCTCTCATCTTAAAATATAGTAATTGATCTCATGTTCTTGATGAATTTGATGATATTATTGTGTATGAAGAGGCAAGAGAGAGTTTTTCTCAATGTGTAGCCTTCATTTTGTATTTATTTATAAAAGTCAGAAAATAGGTCAGAATCGTGTTTAATTTGGGTTTCAAGAGAGTTTGAATCATGAAATGAAATTGTTGATTCATCTGCGAAAAATAGCCCATGCGCGAGCACAAGTATGCCCACCACATGCATGCCATTGAACCATATGGCTCTCGGGTCATGAAATTTGTGTCTTATGCACGCCGATTTGTGGTCTTTGAGCAACTTTTGGTGCTTTGGTCCGAAATTTCTCTTTCGATATCCGATTAAGGTGATTCGAAATTCGTTGGAAAAATAATTCAAAGGGTTGTAATTCTTTTAAAAGTATAATATTTCCAATACAAATGTTTTCTATCCGAAAAATGAGTCTTAAGTTGAGGTTAAAAATTCGGAGCATAACTTCTTCAGCTAAAAATTGATTTGTGGAAGTAATTCAAATGCATTTCACTCATTTAACCTCCAATTACATCCAATTGATCATATATGATCTCCAATCATCATTTTGTAGTCCAAATAAACTATTGAATGTTTACACTTTGATTCCCAAACTTTGAATTTCTTTCATTTTCCCCCCTTTTTGTTCATTTTTTCCAATTCCACCAATTTGTATTGAATTTAACCTAACAAACATAATTAACACAAAATTAAGCAATAACTTATTTAAATCACTAACAGATATTTTAATTTAATAGTTTAAGTAAGTGTACAAAATATACTTATCAAACACTCCCAAACTTAAATATTTATTTGTCATTAATCAAAATTATAACCTAATTTAAACAAAAGTTTTAAACACACATGGTTAGACAATTTACCTTTGGTCTCAGGATTGGAATATATGAATTAAAACTGTGAACTATTACAAAATCACAATGCTAAAATTAGTTTCTACTTATTCAATGCAAAAATGATGTGTGTGTGAAAATTCATGTCAAGAATCATAAATTCATAAAGAAATTCAAATCCTAATCCTCGAGAGTCAAATTTATCATTTCTCCTCTTGTGAGATTCACCCCCAAACTTATTTATTTAACCATCTCCCAAAGTGTGATATGAGGTTGAATTTATATAATACTAATCATCACCTCTCTAGTTTGGTAAGATTTTACTAATTGCAGTTCAAGACATCAACAAATAAGGATTCTCTTTATTTTTTATTGCTTCAACATCCAAAAATCAACTAAGTTAATAATCCATTGTCAAAAGTTTAAATTCTCTCAAATATGCCCATGTTTGTCATCCATTTGCTCAAACTTTGTTTGCTACAGTAAACAACCTCCACTACATATTAACTCAATAAAGTATTCTACACACAAACCAATAAAATTAATTTACTTACTTTTTAACCACACATTCTCCAGAAAATACTATTCAAAACTCTATTTCTTCTCCCAAAATGGGAGACAAACAAGCCCTAAGTATTTGAGACTTAATCAAAGCATGTAATAATCTTTTTTTTTTCACTCTTTTTCTTTTTATCATCTTATGTGCGAACTTCTCTCCATTAAACTTTCTAAATGACCCTTATAGCGAGTTTTTAACCGATAACTCTTAAATCAGATGACTATAGGGTACTATATTTTAGATACCCTTACATGTTTAATCACTCAAATCATGAAGGATTCGAATAGAAGTTTCACAATGTAATAATATTCTTTCTTTCTTTTTCATGCAATAATTAGTGCAATTCACCTTATTAAACACATATTTTCAAAAATCAATTTCTAATTTAAGATTTTCACCTAATTTTAATTTTATTGGCATTAGACAATCAACACAAAATTTAAAACACATGGAATCCACATACATCTCAATGTCTCTCTACAACAGCTCAATCACCCATAAATTATCCTACAATTAGTTTAAGGATGTATAATTTAGTGGTTATTTAGATTTAGTATCTAAAACTAACTAATTAATTTTTTTTCAATCTATTCAAATTTTGAATCAAACTAATCCTTCATTATGCAAAACATAAATTTTGTGCTAAAGAATATCAAATGTTACATGAATAAGCATTAAATCAACCCTAACATTTAACTTTTTCACAATTTATAATCTAATATATGATTCCAAATATATGCATCATAGTATGCAAAATTATATAACACATACAAGCACACAAAAGCAATGAATAAGCTGAAAGTAAATTTTTATTTTATTTTTCAAATTTTTAGAATTTTTTTTGGCACTTGAACAAGCACACAAACCAATAAAAATTCAATATTTTTCCACATTCAAACTTATAATAGATATTTCTTTCAATATCTAAAAATATATAAAAATTAAGGGCAAAGAAGGGAACTAAATACTCACCTGATATAAATCTACAGGTGGTGGATGGACTGACATGAAAGTTTTGGCTCACTTGCTGTCTTTTTCCTATTAGTATGTTCAAGTGTCGTGTTCCTTCAAAATAGTAAAAATCAATCATAACATAGAACAATTTATAATAAACTCATACACACCCTAAAAAAATATGGGAATGAAGATACCCTATATTACTAAAAAGAATAAAAACTACTAATCATATATTCTAGAAAGCAAAATAAATAAAAGGGAAGAAAATTGGGTTGTCTCCCAATAAGCGCTTGTTCATAGTCCTTAACTTGATTTGATGTTTTAGCTACTAGTGGTGGCTTGAAAAAGAGTTTTCATCCTTACATCGACTGCACTAGTAGTTTTTTCTTAAGTCATCTTTAATCCTCTAGATTATAAGATTTCCATTGTTTCCCCGCCCGACAATTCCACATTTTTCCTTCCCATTCTTGTTAATTCCACAATGATCGATCTTTTGGCATTCCTCAATGTCAAGTGGTTGTTTGAGTGGAGTATTCATTGTGAAATTTTGTTGTTTTTCTTCAACTCTTATTATTAATTCACATTTTCAAAATTCATTAATACTTGTGCAATTGCTAGGAATGGTCTCACCAAAATTAACGACATGTGTTGAACATCTATGTCAATGATAATGAAATTAGTTGGAAAGAAGTGATCTCCAACTTTGATGAACATATCCTATAACACTCCATAAGGATACTTAAGTGTCATATCAGCCAACTATAGGATTATTGATGTTATTTTTGGATCATCCAATCCTAATTTTCTATAGATAGATAGTGGCATCAGATTAATACTTGCTCTAAAATCAGTTAAAACATTTAAATTATGTGAATTTTCTATAGTACAAAGTACAATGAAACTCCCTAAATCTTTTAGTTTAGGAGGAGCATGTGCATTATGACTGCACTACACTCTTCTATCAAAGCTATTGTTTCATCTACTAGTAACTTCTTATTGGTCAACATCTCATTCAAAAACTTGGTATAATTTGAAGTTTGTAGAATGACATCAATGAAAGAAATGTTGATGTGAAGTTTTCTGATGGCATCCAAGAACTCCTTGAATTGTTTGTCCAACTTATTCTGAAACCATTGTGGGAATGGGATTTGAAGTGTGTTTTTATTGGCAACAACGATTGTCTTAACCCGTGAACTGTATGACTATTCTTCTTGATTAATCTTGGATGGTTCTTCAAGCTAAACTACTTCTTCCTAGCCCGTAGTAGATATTTGATTCTCATATGTCCCTTTCTTTTTCACAGTAATTGTTGGCAATTGAACTTCACTTCTTATTATAATGGCCTGGACTTGCTCCTCTTTTGACTTCTGTTGAGATCTTTGAGGGAATAGAATAAGCCGCACATATGCTTAAACATGGCTATATGCTTAATTTCTGGTGTCTCAATAATTGTATAATTCACAGCCTCCACTGCTAATATTTCTTTTCTGTGTCGCTTGGCAGAGTACCATGTGTTCTGTTAGCTAATGCAGCTACTATATGCCCCACCCGAGTTTCTAAATTTTTAATTGCAATATTTTTGAAGAATAGCCTGTTAGTTCTGAAAATTAGTCTCACTTTTGGTAATGAACTTAGCCACTAATTCTTCCAACGATGATTTTTTATCTTGTTGTTGTTAAAATCCTGGTGGATTGCCATGAATCTAGCATCCTTGACCCTGATTATTAACCCATAGAAGTTAGGATGCTTGCTCCAACCTGGATTATAGGTGTTAAAGTAAGGATTGTTCTGCTACCTCTGAAAGTTTTGTGCATAACTGACTTCGTCATGCTGATAAACATGAATTGGGGCTAAATAATAGCTTGCAATTATGTGATCTGCCCCCCATAACCTCCACAAACAGGTGATGGTTGGTACATCATGCTCATATTTTGAGTGAAATTGTCCAATTTCTTTGTTAGTACTTCCATATGGGCTACCAACGTCAATGTTGTGAATGCCTGCTATTTTTCTAGAAGTTTCCCTTTCTCTTTGCCACATAGTCTGATTTTTTGTTATTTTCTCAAAGAGATCTAAAGTGTTGTCTAAGGAAATATCCATGATTGATCCCCCTGATGAAGCGTCAATCATGTTACGGTATTCACGATGCTGGCCTGAATAGAAGATGTAGACCTTAGCATTTTTAGGAATGTCCAGATTGGGGCACTTTCTGAAGTAATCCTTGAATCTTCTCCATACTTCTGAATAGCTTTCATTGTCTTTTTGCTTGAATGTAGTGGCTTCATTTCTGATCTGATGGATTCAAGAAGGTGGGAAGAATTTCAAGGTGAATTTCTCTACCATGTCATTTCACAAAACGATGCTCCGATGAAGTAGTGAGTTTAGTCATTCTCGTACTCTTTTCTTTGATGTATGAGGGAATAGATGCATTTGAAAAGCTTCACCTGACATACTTTCATGACTGATGACCTCACAAAACATTAGGAAAACTTGTATGTGTTCATGAGGATTTTTAGTTGGTTTTTTCGATAATCCGATGTCCAGATGATTCTGAAATAAGTTGATGACATCTGGTCGAATGTGGAAGTTTGCCTACCCAAAAGGTGGATAAATAATAGTCGGCTGCACAGGAGCATATATGGGATTTAAATAATCTCTAAGAATTTCTCTTGGCGGATCTAGTAGTTTTGGTGCATCTTGTGGTAATTGAACTTGATTTTTGATTTTCTGTCATGTCTCTTACTTCTCTCTGTTCTTTTCTTCATTGTCTGAAGGTTCTTTCGATCCCGGGATCCAATGGTAGGGGCTTGGTTTCTTTAGATTATTGCATAACTACCAAAAAATAAACAAAACTAATTAAATGTGTAAATAATAGCCTAAAAAAATAAAAAAATAAAAATCGAATACTATAAAACTAATAAACTCAAATTAAATGCTTTATTATCCGGAAACGGTGCCAAAAAAAATTTCGTGCAAACCCCGCAAACATACGGGATCGTTGATAAGTAATAGAATTAATGAGTTAAGAGTTATCATTCGACATGAAATAAATCCAATTCAAATTTACTAGTTTCATATGGAATTCGAATTATGTAACTTAAAAGAGTTTTTTATTTGATTTGTCCTAAATTAATCTAATAAAGCTATAAAACTAGGGTTTATATCAAATTATGGATGATTGTATTGGATTTCAAATCTACCTATTGTTATTTATTTCAGTTCTTGAATTGTAATCTATTTTCGTTCATGCGTTCTTGACAATCGATAAAGTTAAGATATCTAATTTTCTTTTTCAAGACAAATTAAATATATCATAACCACGACCGAATCCATTCTTAACCCAAATTCAAATTATTAGAATGCATTAAATTTTAGATTATCTATATGATTGCACATGTGATAAATGTTATTCCTGACATCTATTGCACATATGTTAATTTTGTCACATTCTAAAGTTATTGTGAGTATCTCAACACTACAACAACCAACTAATTATCTAATTTGTAACCAATCAATTAAATAATGCAATAGTTTTGCAAAATTAATCAATAAACACAATAATTAAACTAACTACTAGTCTTAAATTAAAAAATAAATAACAAAGAGAGCTCGTCTTCATCTAATAAAAAAACACATCTAACCTAACATGTTAATATGTAAATTACAAAAAGAATATAATAGAAAAATATTGCCCGAATAATAAAATAATTCAAAAGATATTGATCTTCAAGTTCAAGGTTGAATTATTCAAACTAATGAAGAATCAACTATTGAATGTTTACAATTTGATCCCCAAACTTTGAATTTCTTTCATTTTTTCATTTTGTTCCTTTCTTCCAATTCCACCAATTTGTATTGAATTTAACATAACAAACATAATTAACACAAAACCAAACTATAACTTATTTAAATATAACAAATCCTCCAATTTAATGGCATATATAAGTGTACAAAATACATTTATCAGATAGTTTTATTCATTCTTTCAGCAATACCATTTTGCTGAGGAGTATAGACTACAGTCTTGTGCCTCTGTATCCCATGCTTATTACGTAATTGATCAAATTCAAGATTGCAGAATTCAAGACCATTATATGTTCTCAATGCCTTTATCTCCTTATCAGTTTGATTCTCAATTAATATTTTCCAGTTTTTAAAGGTTATAAAGGTGTCAGATTTATTTTTTCGATAGAAGGATCCAAACTTTCCTTAAGAAATCATCTATGATAAGAAGATAATATCTATAACCAGAAACTGTAGACACGGGTACAGGCCCACACAGATCACTATGTATGTAGTCAAGTACATTTTGTAATTTGTGAATGTCTGTCTTAAATGGAAATTTATTTTGTTTCCCAAAAATACAATGTTCACAAAATGTTAGCTTATGAACATTATCTCTTCCTAATACTTCTTTTGAAAGAAGTTTTAGTCCTTTCTCACCAAGGTGGCCCAAGTTCTTTCTCCAAATGATTTATTAGATTGAGTCACTAAGCTCACAGCATTATTAGAGGAAACATATTCAGTATTTATAGCATAGATTCCATTAGATCTTGGTGCATTTATAATGAGATTCTAATCTTTGATTATATGTGTAAAGCCATTTCTAATCTCAATTTTGATAATTTTCATTATCTAAAGCCCCTAACGAAATAAGATTTATTTTTAAGGTAGGAACATATCTGGTATGTTTCAGAAGTATTATTTTATTATTTTCTAGTTTTAAAACAATATTCTCAATGCCTTTCACTTCACAAGATTCATTATTTCCCAAATTTACAAAACCTTCATTTAGTTTAGAAACATCAGAAAACCATTTGAGAGTGTAACTCATAGGAAAGGAACAACCTGAATCAAGAACCTAATCTTGATCAGTCTTTTCATAAGAGGACACATAAGACATGCCAATATTGGCTTCTGCTTCTAAGTATCAGCAATGGCAAAAGAGCCATTACCTTGACCGGACTCATTTCTTTGATCATAAGCCTTTTTAAAGCAGTATTTTATAAGATGGCATGTTTTTCTACATTAATAGCACTTTCTATTCTTATCATTTCCCTTATAGGTTTTCTTATCATTTCATTTATTATTTTCTCATCTCTTCTTAGTAAGATTCTTGTTTTTGTTGTGTTAAACCCTTCAGATTAAGGTCTAGAATTAGATAGGGAATTCTCAACATGAAGAACTTCCCTATGTTCTAATCTTAATTTAAATTCTCTATTCTTCAAAGAACTATGAATTATATCAATAGTCAGGTCATCCCTATCATATTCTAAAGCATATTTATGTCCTTATATTTGTCACCAACAGCATTAAGTAGACCAACTACTTTGTGATCACTTAAGATCTTCTCACCACAGTTTATATGATCTTGTGTGATCTTATTAAACTTGTCCATATTCTCTTATAAGTCAGCACTAGGATCAAACTTATGACTAAAAAATTGTTTACACAGAAAACACTTATTTGGTAGGGTCTTAGTAAGGTACTATTTTTCTAAGGCAACCCATAACTCAACAACAATTTCAGTCTCTCCTACCTTTCTAATTACAAAATCAAATAGGTGAAGGAATAATGTGCTCCAAACTAATTCATCTTGTTCAGTTTTCCTTTCAATTGGAGTATTTTCTACCCAATATTCATATATGGCATTTAACACATTTTAATTGTAACATGAGTGATGAGTGTTTTCATTTTATGGCGCCAGATACAAAAGTCTCATTTGTCATCCCACATCTGAACATCAATCTTAGGGATCATGGTGTACAAAAGTGTAATAATAGTACTCAATAATTTAAAAACGGGGAGTAAAAATATATCAAGCAGACCAGATGAGAGAAAGAACAAAAGTTATACAACAAATATATGCACTCAAATATGTTTATACTCAATAAACCATATGAATTTAAAATATGCAATTACATTTAATATGCATGCAAACTCGTACTATACTATATGAAGTAGGATGTAGGTATTAATATATGTTGGATATTTGGGGCCAAATGTAACATAATAAAATGTGTGTGCAATTATATAAAATATATTAGTCAATTAAAGTGATCCACTAAAGATGAATTTTGACTAATGGGTATTAAGTTTCATGGAATTAAAGTATAGAGACCGGATGTTTGTTTTATATTG
>CAIGRS010073351.1:0-10916 GCA_903798395.1 Fraxinus floribunda | reverse complement strand
TCTGAAGATTAGGGTTTCACTCCTTTTTTTGTTTATTTTTTGCAGGAGTTACTAGTAATTTATTGGAATTTATCGCTGGTAATTATTAAAGGTGGAAGCGTGGGAAAGCCTGGAACTTTTTGATGATAAAAAGGTGAATTCGTCTTTGTGTTTCTTTTTTTTTTTTTGTGTTTTTATTAATGATTGATTTGGGCATCATAATCATCAATTGCACGGTTTTCCACTGTGAAATTATTGGGGGAATGGGTATGTAGGGTTTATTTACTTCCTTATTTGATTGCTGGAAAGGAAAAATACTAAACTTGAGTTATAATATTCATTTTTTCTTTTCCCCTCCTATGAAAACTTGAATTCCTTCTGGTATGTATAACCGGTAAACAATTTGCTGTGTGCTATTAAAATCTGCACTTTTACTTGACGTAATCTATCAGAGAGATATAATCTAATGTTGGAAATTCCTAAAATTTCCATTTTACTTGGTTTGATTGAAGTGTTCTCGAATCATTTAAGCTGTTTTCCGTTTGGGTACATTTCAGAAAGATAGAATTGGTTGAAATGTGTATATATACGGAGTCATGATTATATGATTCTGTCGGCCACGAAGGTTATTAGGTCGACCAGTATCAATTTTGCAAGACACTTGTTTTTGCAAGACATTTGTTTTGATGTCCTGCTTCTAGATTATTGGAACTTATCGATATAGTTACTCTATATCGATAAGTTGTTTAATTGTTCAAGAGTATTCTTGTAACTTCACTAGTGAGCAAAGGCGTGTAGACAAAAATGTCGTAATTTTATTTTTACACTGATGAGCTTTAATTTCACTTAATAATTCCGTGTTTTACCTGTTCTGTCGTATTATTGTGTTGCTGCAAGTTTCGGACACCTTTTAAAATTTGCAATTTTATTTGTTTCATGGATCTCTAATTTCTAGTCAACTATTATTAAGATATTGCATAATTTTATACTTGCAATTCACCAGTTATTCCAAGTGAATAATATTATTTTTCTAAGAAGTGAACACTCATAAGATTATGAACTCATGGAGTTCTCCTGAAGTGAAGGACTCGTCTCATGGTTTCAGTTTGCTTTACCTTATACCATGTTTCTGTTGATTGCAATGGTGAGTCGGAATCAGATAATCTCTATGCTGTATCATAATGAGCCGAAGTAAGATTGTGTTTTAACGTTTCGACTGTGTTGATAAATCATATTATGAACTGACCCACTGACTTATCTATGCCATGTTCAGTGAGTTCATGTGAAATTTATCTTTTGTTCGTATGACAGTTTTAGTCTGGGTTCAATTATTAATTATATATATTTTCATCTGATACAGGCATCTCGTACAACATGCATCAGAACACACAGTTCAGAAGTCATATGATTGATTTGCAAACAAATCAGCAAGGTCCCAGTCATCTACATCCTGATCCTTGTGTCTTTTATGGGACTGCATCAAACTTTCTCCAGCCTAATATTCATTCCATAGTTCCTGCTCCAGGGAACCCTTGTAATTTTAATTATCAACATATACCAGACCATCATGACGGTGCTTTATTCTATGGGGTGACACAGTACAATGCTGTCCACCAGCAGCCTCTGGCCTCCAATCTTGATTTAACTGTTGCCGCACCATCAGGTCATTATAACCCACATGTGGCACCCCCATCTGGTTTTAGGCATTTCCCTGTTCCGGTAAATCATGGGGTGCATGATCAGTTGTCACTCTCAAGCACTCACAGAACTGTTGGTATTCCTACAGAGAACTACAGAAGAATCATTCCTTACGCGGATGAAGTCGGAGGCTCATTTAAGAGAAAGAATGCTGAAGGTTTTCCTGGAAATTACTATTATCATAATGCTTTAGTGGGCCTTAGTTCTTTTTCCCCTGTGACTTCAAGGCCGACTGAGTCCGTTCCTGCTTCTTTTTTGCCACCTGAGTATGCCGGTGATGACCCTACATCAATGGTTGAAAGTGGATCTCATAGAAGTTTGAGTAATAGACCTGAATCTGCTCTGGCACATAACCCTAATCATTTTCAAGGAAATCACGTCGCTCAATCAGTGCAGTTTCTCTGCAATCCTTGGTTGAACATGCATTTTAACTGTGGTGATAACTGCACTTGTTGGAACCAGGCTCTCAATTCACCCTATGTACACGGTAAATGTGCATTTTTTATTTTTATAAATTATTCTGGGCTTTCGTTGCCATCATTTGTTTTTGAATTTCTGTTTTCTGTTCTGATGATTTTCTCTTTGCGATTCCCCATCTCCTTCTCTAATCCTTGGCATCTCAGCAAATGTGAACGGACCTTATGTTGAAGCTGGGAATATTGGCGTACAAGGTTATCAAATGACGGCCATTAACAGAAGTTCTAGTGGTTTTCTTCATTCTCCCATTGCTCAGAGCCAACCCCATCTTCATCATCCACCTCCACCTATGCAAGGGGTCGGAAGATATAATTATAACTTTCCATCTCAAGTCGCTACATCTTCAAGTAGAACATCGACAATCAGTTCTTCAAATAGCAGCGTCAATGCTCTCCAAGGTGTTGCAGATGCTGGGCCTACATTTGTAGCACCTGTTTTGCAAACAGGCTTTCGGTTGTACGAACCTCATAGAAGGGAACTCTTACTAGATTCAAATGCAAGGCTCCCCAACCTTCCTCACTTTAGGTTTCTGCCAGAAGATGTAATGTTTTCATTGTTAATTTAGTTTTAGCGTTTGCCTGTATGAAGTTCTGTTTCATTTAAATACCTTTTAGCTTTGTCATAACTGGCTAATTTGGTTGATGACTATGTTTTACATTGATGCGTTTGATGAACAAAAGACTTACAGTAATTTTTCGTTTTGTTTGTAATGGACGGACATTTTTAGGGAGTTGCCATGCTAGAGATTCCTGGCTATAATGAAGCAGGAGATTCTATAGATCAGCACTGGGATATGCGTCTGGATATAGATCACATGTCGTACGAGGTAACTGAGGAGGTTATATTGATCTGATGTGATTTATTTGTAAGATTTTAGAGCAGCTTTTGAAAATGGTTTTCCTCAGCTGTGCGACCATGTGATGTATGGTTGTATGAGGGTAAAGACACTCTTTTTAAGTTTCTGAATTTTTATAGCGTCATTTCACTTTTATCACCAGTTTTCTTTTTATCTTTTTGTTCTAAATTAATCATTGAACAATTTATGCATTCCTTCTACCTGTCGCTTGTATGATAGAATAATGACTGGGCGTAAATAGTCCATTAATGCATTAATGTTGTTTAAATTGCCAAAAATGCTTCTTTCTAAAAAAAATAAATGCATTTCTGAAGCACAGATTTGTAAAATATAAGCATCTTGGCAATTTGGAGAATGAAACCAATGCATTAGTGGATCTTTTAAGCTGCTTCATCAGTGATGTCATACAAGTTGGCAAATCCCGTTACTTTTGCTAGATAGCGTGCTGAAACCAAGGCAAAAACAAAATTCATTGACGAATTTGGACCAAAAAAAGCTTGATGACCAAAGTTACATAACATATAAGTTTGGTGACAAACAATATTTTTAACCCTCGTGTGACCTGTGACAATTCTTTTAAACTTATGTTTTCTTTGACAGGAGCTTCTTGCACTGGGGGATCAGATTGGTAGTGTTGGCACTGGATTGTCTGAAGTAGCCATTCAAAATAATTTGAGAACAAGAACTTTCACTTCATCGGCAGCTTGTTCGAATATTGAAGAGGCAGCATGCGTGGATCAGAAAGTCAATTTATGTGTCATATGCCAGGTATTATTTTATTTTATGAGATGGAACAAAAATGATGTTAGATCATGTTTATTGTTTAGTTAGTGTCAATAATCTGTCATTATGGAACTAATCTTGGGATAAATTAAAAGTGGTACAAGTTTAACGATATATTGTTTGGTACATAAATTGCAGATGTTTCAATCTCTTCTATTTGACATACCTCCCTCTCTCTCTCCCTCTATCGCCCACCCTATACAACACGATGAAAGCAGGAGGTTTACAGATTTTATTTTATTTTTGTTTTTTGTTTTTTTTATAAAAACCACAATTAAGGGTTTGTTTTGAGTCCCATTTTTTGGGAGAATAGATTTTGTAATAGTAGTCTTTTTTTTGGAGAATGTGTTTTTAAAAAGTAAGGAAAATTTTTTAGTTTACGCGTAAAATTATTCTATTGGGAGAACGTGTAATTGAAAATGAGTTTGGGGAAAAGTGAGTTTTTAAAAAATGGGGCTCAACCAGGGGCTAAGTCACCCAACTTACATTGTTTTTTCACTTGGGTCACCAATTTTTATTTTGTTTTATCTAGTCATTTAACTTTTGTTTTTGTTTCAGTTTTAAGGCATTTTGACCTCTTGAATTAACACTAATGTGTCATGATTAAGAAAAACGATGACGTGGTATGAAAAATTTGTTAGTCCATTATTTTTATCATGTAGTTTGGCATAAATGTTTATTGTTGGACAAGTTGCTATTTCCAAATGGAGTTTTATAAAGTAAAAAAGAAAGAGAGCAAGATTTGTTCAACAAGACGTTGTTTTGCCTAATTCGACGATATAAATGAAGCACCAACAATTTTTTCGTGCCACATCAGCATTTCACATTTCCGTTAATTCAGCTGGCAGAGGTGGAAACAGTGCTTAAATTGAAACAAAAGTTTTTGGCGACTAACTTGGAACAAAAAAAAGTCGATGGCCAAAGTGAAACAATGCTGTAAGTTGAGTGATTAAAGTTGCTCTTGACCCGATTTTTATATGCTAACCAAAAAGTGCCTCTTTTGCTCACACTACCATGGATAGCTGCTTCCGTTGTTACAATTGGATATTGTATGAAACAAACCTTTACATTGATGTTTGTTTGCTCAATCTTACTCTTATGTAGATTGATTATGAGGATCAAGAAAATATTGGAATCTTGGATTGTGGACACGAATGCCATGGAGATTGCATAAAGAAGTGGCTGCTCGTGAAAAATACTTGTCCCATATGCAAATCAACAGCATTGGTAATTGACAGGAAGGATATGTAAATAAAGGGGGCCATGGCAGTTGAAAGACCAGTTTTTAACAAATTGGGCCTTCTGTCATTTTACAAATATTCGTAGTACAAACTTTTTGGTTATGTATTTATGTAAATGCTTTCAGGCATAGAGTAGCAGTCAACGTGTCCTAAAACAGTTGCTAGCCTTTGCGTCCGTCTCTTGCAAAGTGTACAGATTTTCTCATTTGTTTGTTGAATTTTGCATAAAACCCTCTATTTACTTGTAGTTGATTTAATCTGCCGAATGCTTGAGGGATTTTGTGTTTTTTCCCCAAAGGTTTTCAATATTGGGTTGTCTGTTGTGAAAAACTGATGCTACCTCAGATTGTATGCACAGGATTTCCGGAACAAGTCCAATTTAGTATTTCTAGCTGGCAGTTTCTTTTAGGGTCCGTTTGATTGCAAATGTAAAAAATGGGTGGAAAAAAAATGAATTCAAAGGAAGAATTGCTTAGAAATTATTTTACTGAGAATTGTAATTAATTGTGTTTGATTGATATAATTTTTTGCTTGAAAAATGTTGAAATGTTGGATCTCTTGGTGTTTGTTTGACTTTGTTTTTCATAGAAATTGTCCATCAAAGGGAATTATTTTTTCACAATTGTAGATAGAATTTCTTTTCATTGTCAAAAAAATAAAAAGAAAAATTAAAATTAAAAAAGAAAAGAAAAAAAAAGCTGGCTGGAAAACTAGTTCTCACCAAATTGGTGGGATCCACCAATTCAAGGAAATTGCACCCGTGTGAAGCAAATCAAGAAAAATAATTCCATGAAAAAGTTTTTGCATCAAACATGATGAAATGCAAAGTTGAAAATGTTTTCCATTTTCCATGGAAAATCTTGGGCTAGCAAACAGGCCTTAGTTTCAAAATCCTGGACAAAAGGTTCTTTAAGCATTCAAGATTACGAAGATAAAGTGCACCATTGATAAGTTGATGAAAGGATCAAGGAACTGAAAAATGCAACTTGTGCTATGATGCAATATTATTCAATATCTATCAGCACACTTGGGAATGTCTGATTGTAACAACTCATTCATCAATGATACGAAACATTGAAAATCACCATTTTGAAGAATTTTAATCCAGAGATCATGCAAACTGCACTATAACACAACAGAAGATCAGAGTACACAAATGGAACAATACAGATTGAAAGAGAGAAAGAGAAAAGTACTGTAACAACACATCTCTTAACTCCAAAACTGAGCTGCTCTAGCTCGAGGATAATCACTGCAAGTATAGTGACAACAAAAAGAACTAGCACCGTTGAACCGGTTCATGGATTCATGGATCTCAAGGAGAACGCAACGCCCACTGATCCATGCGTCTTGTGATTAGACTGAGCAACAACCAACCTTCTTCACTGCTGAAACGTCATCCTTGGTCCCAACGTCTATGGTTTGCCCTTTGGGTAGGGCAGCAGGGTCGTCTCCAATATCAAGTGCCTTCCGACTAACCACATGGTATATCTGGGTGAGTACTTCCGTAAAAGCATTCCCGACATTCAGAGACTCGAGTGCAGACGTCTCCATAAAGTATGTATTCTCTCTCTCGGCAAAAGCTTTACCATCCTCTGTGGAGACAGCACGCAGATGACGTAAATCAGCCTTGTTGCCCACAAGCATTATCACAATATTCTGGTCTGTGTGATCTCGGAGCTCTTTCAACCATCTTTCAACATTCTCAAATGTGACATGTCGAGTGACATCATAAACAAGCAAAGCACCAACTGCCCCCCGGTAGTATGCACTTGTGATTGCACGGTATCTTAAGACGAATGGAAAATTGAGAATTAAGAACTTAAACATGCGATATAAACAAACAACAGATATAAATGAGAGCGCATGTTCAGTTCTGCACACCTATTCTCAGAGTTAAATGTTTCATCGATCACTGAACTTATACTTACGTCACGTTTTACTCACTCAACTTTAAAATGCTGTCAACTGATCACTTAACTTATACCTCCATCATGCTTTACTTACTAAACTCTAAAATACTCTCGAGTGGTCATTGAATTTTAACACATTGCACTTCATCACACTTAACATGTTTCATTAGTCACTGAACTTATACCTTTGTCATGATTTACTCATTGAACTTTCTGAGTGGTCACTAAACTTCATAATGTTTTCAAGTAAAGTTGATTTTACGTGAAATTCGACCGAAAAAAATAAACTAAATATCGACTACATAATGAGACTCTCAATTTAAGACGAGAATATTGATATTGGTAAATAAGATATAATTTCTCTAATTGTCAAAAGCTATGTTCAAGGGAAAAGAAGAATACTAGCTTCAAATTGACATAAATCTTAATTTAGATCATAATCTTAGTCGAGAAAATAAATAAAGAAAATTATTTCTTTATTTTGATTGAGATTGTAGACCCTCAAATCAAGAAAATAAAAAATTATATCTCAAACAGGCTATGTAATTTCGATTTAGATTCAATAATATTAATTAATACCAACAAAATATAATTTTTAGAGTTGTCACAAGGTATTTCATGTGGAAACAAGGGCATCGTTTTCGTGTAATGTATTTTATACTTCAAATTTTTCAATTTTTGAATAGTTGAATTCAATAAGTAAAGTTCAGTGATCAACGCATTTTAAAATTTAGTCAGTAAAGCGTGACGGAAGTATAAGTTCAGTGAGTGACGAAACATTTAACTCCCTATTCTTGCCTCATATAATGAATTCACGACGAGAAAGATTGAGCAATTTGTTTGTAATTGAAAAAGCTTTCAAGGGCTACAAAACCACACACATTTATCCTGAATCACTCGACTTCAATATTGCAGTTTCATCCTTGCTCTTGTGCAATGAAAACTGCAGAAAACGTAGACATATTCATTTGAGCCTCAAAACATAGTCCAACTATTAAAACCTCAGAGAAAATGCTTTACTTGCCACAACAATCTAACCATAGTCCTTAAGCCTGTCCCAAAACTTCCTTCTGATTGCCCAAAAAATTGAAGTTCATTCATAATCTCCCAAAATACAAAATATCCTCCATAGTTATTTATTTTTCTGTCTTCTACTTTCCCTTGTACCAAACATGGCCTAAAGTTTTCCTCATTAATTTGAACCCCACCACTAATAAACCCTAATTTCTCAATTTCTTTACAACAAGAGCAAAGAATTCGAATTCCAATAATTTTATAACAGACACAACAATAAAAAAGTTTAATTTACAGAAAAAAATTAAAAGTAAAATCAGCGAGCAATAAACTATAGTACCGTTCTTGGCCAGCGGTGTCCCAAATCTGGGCTTTAACAATCTTATCTTCTACACTAATGCTTCGGGTGGCGAATTCAACGCCGATAGTAGACTTTGACTCCAAACTGAACTCGTTGCGCGTGAATCTGGAAAGTAAATTCGATTTTCCAACACCAGAATCGCCAATCAAAACCACTTTGAACAAGTAATCGTAATCATCTTCCGCCCTATATCCTCCCGCCATCTCAATATACAAGTTTATATCTTTCTAATTATACATGAAGAAACCCAGTAACGCTAGTATGGGTTGAGAATTTATCAGAAAGAGAATTCAAGAAAATTGGGAAAAAGAGTTTATGGTTGAGCCAACTTTTACCAGCTGGTTTAAAAAGTGATTGAATGATGTAAATCAGTTGGGAATACGATGAGTAATTGTTTCATGAACTTTGGGTATGGTACTATATATGTCAAATTGTACCATATTACTAGTGGAACTTTAGACAGTGTTTGACACCCATTTTTTGGAGAATAAAATTTCTAGAATAGTGATTGATGGGAAAATGTGTGGTGGAAAATTTATGAAAAGTTTTAGATTTGTGTGTAATATTATTTTATTGAAAGAATGTGTGGTTGAAATGAAGTACGAGAAAAAAATGAGAATGAGAATGAGATAGAGAATGGGTGCCAAACATGGGCTTACTCAATCAGTCCAGAAATTTTGTGTGTAATATTATTTTATTCGAAGAATGTGTGGTTGGAATGAAGAAAGAGAAAAAAATGAGAATGAGAATGAGATAAGAATGGATGCCAAACAGGGGCTTATTAAGTTGCACTCCGTTGCACATCGAACAACTTCCATTTTTAGCACCTTCGTTTGTGGAATCATGCTACACAAACAAAGAGTTCAAAAATAAGGATGACATGTGTCGATACATGATTGAACATTTTTTAAAAATTAAAAACACAACACCTAATTATTATATGTCACGTTACCTTATCTCTATATCCCTATGCTTAAGTATGTCCAATGAGCATTAATCAAAATCAAGTGCCAACTCATTTAAAGCGCAACTCAAGAGCACGCCTTAGCCAATTGAAATCAAACCGTGAGCTCGTGAAATAAAGCGCCCAAAGCAATTTTACCCAACAAGGTAATGGCAATGAGGAAGTTCTGGAAGATATGGGTTTTATTGAGCGGGAAGTTCTAGGGCAAACTACTCAGCATGAAGATGCTAAGGTTGATACAGAGGTAGACTTCAATGGTTCTGGTGAGGATTCACGATCGTCATAAATGAGTCCAACCAGAGATTGAATACCGTCTCACAATTTCTTTATCCTTCACTTAGAAGGCGATTGGAGCTTTGAATACTAGTTTTTTGACCTTATAAATCTTTATTGTGATCTCTCTCAGCAACGACGGAATATAGATGGATCTTCAAGTTCGTGGCTGGAAGCCAGTCAAGAATCATGAGTCCGATTTATCTGATGGAACTGAAATGTGTGCCAGAAAGAATAACGACAAGCAGAAATCTTCAAGAAATAACACAAATCAATCTCTAAGATGCATTTCGTCGTCTTCTTAGTATCATCGCAGAATGATGATCCATGGAACTAAAGAATAAAAAAATTGTAGCTCTATTTTACTTTAATTGTTGATTTTCAGGAAAGCTTATTAGCCAATTCAAGTATTAAATAAATAAATGATCATCAAAATGCCAAATTCCTAAATTCAGGCTAGACGAGGAAATTACTAATTAGAGAAAACAAATTTGGATTTTATTCATTGTCGAGTCTATTGAACCCCTTCTTCATCTCAAGCATGTAAAGGTGAATTTCACTGTAAACAATCGAGCCGTACTCTTATACAATCTAGCGCTGACCCAACATAGCTCAAATTGAGATTTGATTGATCGAAGAGGTGTGTCGTACCAATTCTAGATTTCTAGACTCGTGACTCATGTGGGTGAGCTTACACAATTCTTTTTTTGATTTTTTTGTTTTGTTTAGAAAATTATCTGGTAAAAGAAATGTGTTGAGTACGACTTATTTTTTCACTATTTTTATTTTGTTTTCTTTTGTTTGGATCTATGCGAAGGAGATAAAACTCTGAAAAGAATAATCCTTAGCCTCTCCTATAATTCGACTGAATCTTTTATTTCATATCAGAATATCACAAGTGGCCCACCCTTGTGTCACATCGGCACATAACTCTAGATGACGACCGCGTAAAATATCTATAATAATATATTAAATATCACATCAAGTGAGAATCATTTTTTGAACGATTTTGACCTTACTATAATTTAATTATTTTAATAATACCATACTTTTCGTTTTTCAATATATAATAAATATTACAAAATCCTTATCATGTATGAATTTCGTGTCATTAATTTTTAATTAATTAACATTCAAATTAATTTAGACTCAACAAATCTTGATACGTGAATATAGATTATTATAGATGAATTTATTTCTATTCATGTATCTAGAAATTTTAATGGGTGTTTAAATTCATGTATTAGATTAATTTTTATGTATTAAACGTAGTATAAAAATGTTGCGCATTTATAGTTTTTCATCGTCACGAAAAATCTGAATTATGGAATCTGGGTTTTGATAGTACAATTTTCTT